>JAEIHY010007630.1:0-36699 GCA_018904565.1 Drosophila tsacasi | reverse complement strand
TGATATCTCGTTTTCCAACAACTCACAAAAACCCATTTTTTGCAGACCTGTGTTATTAATTAGAAAATCTAAGCAAAAAATTTAATATAAATATAAAATATAAATAAAATACATATCACTTTGGAGGGAAAATAATCAGTATGTAATAATTTCTTGTCTCTATTCTCAATTTTCTTATAGATAATTTATATTATGAGTGAGAATTTTATATTCATTTTTCTAAAAATAACAAACATTTTAATACCATAGCTCTATTAACAAAATTAAATTAATTTTAGATGGAGAGTAAATCCTAAAATCGACATCTTTTTTTATCAAGAAGTGTACACTCAAATTGAAGGATCAACTCGTCCTTTTTATTTTCAAGTATAAAATTTAGATTTTCAAAATATATAATAGTTAAGTTTAGAGAGTTCGTTAAAATAAAATCTAAATTTAATATGTATAAAACAAAATCCCCCTATTTAAGACCGAGTCTTCACTTAGAGAAAAAAAATACAAAATCTCCAATGTCTCTCTCCTTGAACTCCTTGAAATATAAACCGTTTCCATTTGCCATTCGGCAACACTTTCTAATGCAACGCACCCGAACAGGCCAGACTGATCATAACCGCCACGGCCAAACTGCATTTCAGAGCGGACACCATTTTGATTAGCACTTGGTTTTCAGAGATTAACTTTTTGAATTTTAAAGATTTTGTCTAAGTTCAGGCACGAATATGAACCGCCGCCAACGAAGTCTGCTGCACGTATGAAAGCGTCGAGCGCTGCGAGTTGTGGCAACAGTCGAGGCACTGCCTCTATTTCCGAAAAACGTGAGCAACTCAAAAAATTAAGACTCAAAATGCGCTGTCTGTCGTATGGCTTTGAGTGGAAACTTCGGCTCGATGTAGATGCAGGCTTAGGTTATCGGTTTTTATATATTTTGTTGTATTTTTTTTTGGGGTTAGAAAACCGGTTCTAACAAAGTGAGTTGGTGTATTTTGAAGTGTTGTTTGGTCTGCGGTCTAAGTTGATCATTTAATGGGGCTTTTCATATGCATGCACTTTACATTTGTGGGATACACAAAATATTTGTGTTTATGTTTTGTTTTTGGTTTTAGATAGATAGATAGGAAGATTTTTAAGTCAATAGTTAGTATTTGTTATGGTGTAACTTTTGCATCTGATAAGTGATGGTTTTAAGTATAGAAAATTTTATATAAAGTCATCTATGTTTTTATTAATGTTTTTATTTATTTTAGAAATTAGCTCGGGTTAGAAATGTTTTTTATTGGTTAGCTCTGTTTTCAAAAAACTTTTTTAGAATACGAATCTGTGAATACAAAATCAAAATACTGTTAAGCTATTTTATTCACAATCTTTAGGTCAATACTTATGCTATAAATATATATTTTATCATTTGTGAGCTTATTTACCTTATACATTTTAAAAATTAGTTTATTCTTATAAATATATTTAATAAATAAACACGGAAAGTTACTCAAACAAGGGAAGATCACTTTGAACTGAAGATGTCGCCTGTGAGTCAGGAACAGATTTATTAACACCAAGACTCTAAAGTGTTGTTTACAATGAAAAAACAAAACAAAAAATTATTTCTAAGTGACAGAATTTACTTGCTAATTAAAAAAGAAAAACAAAAAGCAGGCGGAGGCAGACGACTTTTCCCCCAAATGCACTCAAATTGAGTGACTTTTTCCAGCTTTTATTACTCAAGTTCTGGCAGCCAAATGCACAACCGCCCAAAAGTATGTCATCGAATTTAGATTGAACTTGCGAGGTCGGGGCCAGGAAATTTGTGATTCGATTTTGGCTTATCTCATTGAGCACGATCGAAACTTAATGAGGCAGGGAGGGATGCGACACTAATCAACAAGGACGTCGAATAATTTGCATAAATTTAATTAGAAGGGGCCAGCTGTTCGCTGGCCGTCCGGCAGAGATGTCTGGAGATGGGGCCAGCGGAGCAAGGCAACGACATAGACATCGACAGGACATCCTATCGTGAGGGTTGCATTGTCTCGAATGTAGGTCGACTAATTGGATTCAACTTCTATGGCTATCCGAGTGTCGGTTCGGATTAGTGTCACAAGTGGCTAAGCACACACACTGGGGGGATGGACAGAAGCTATGAGAGCTTTCATTTCCATGTCGGTTAAAGGTTCACGACTTGTGGGGTTTTATGGATTATTGAAGGCATTATAACTTTCTGGATATTTATTTTGTTTTATAGTCAAACATGAATTTAAGAATCTCGCTCAAAATAAGGGCTGCACAAGTAAGATTTTTATCTCTGGACTGAGAATCTCTAAAATGAGATCAATCGAATAAAACAAAACCAATTCTTCGTTTACTTATTCTACTTAGCGTTGTCATTAGGCAATTATAATTTCACTATATATCTCTATCTACCTATTTCTCTGAGTTTCTTTTTATCTCACCATCTCTTGCAAACTCTAGCTCTATTTCTCTATGTATTTATCTCTCTCAATTCCCTCTTTGTTTCTGACTCGACCTATCATTCTCTCCCTATATCTAACTCTATCTGTCCATCTATCTCGCTCTCTCTTTCTCTCTATATATGATTCTCTCTGTATTTCCCTTTCTCTCTTTCTCTTATTTTTCTCTCAATCTATCTCTCTCGCCTAGCTGCAGCAGCCACTCTCCCACTATCTCTGTCTCTATATATGTCTCTCTCTCTCTATTTGCCCCTCTCTTTTTCTATTTTCCTCAATCTCGCTCTTATTCTCCCACTCTCACTCTCGATCTATCTCAATCTCTCTTTATCTCTCACACCTATAAATAGAGGCGCCTCGCCGCACCAGCCTCAGTCTTTCCGCGGCTTTCCACCCGTTCACATCTGTGTTAATAATCGTGTGCTAAAAAGTGTGTAAATAATTGTGTTAATAACTGTGTGAAGAAGCCATGCACTCAAAGGGACTTAATCATTGATGAATATCGGCCAATTCTGCGGTGTGGCGATAAAAGGTAACTGAGTGTCCTCTACTACGGGTAAGTCCGAACCAAGTCTATTATCCTTTATCCTATATACATAGAGTTATGCTTCATTGTCAAAATGTTACCACGTACATTACATTTTTCTAAGGATAATGTTTCAGTGGACTAAAAAGATTAAAGGTTTCAGGTAAACTTTAATCACTGGTAAAATGTTTCTTCGTATTACATTTTAAAGAAAGAAAAATTATCGTGTTTCAATGTTCTCCGCATAAGGAGATTAAAAGTTCTAGGTGATAGCGTTCGTATCACTGTTGTAAGGTTGCCTCTATCTCTTAAGGTTATTTCAGTTGTGAATCCATACAGAAAAATGTTGGGATCCAAGTTTGTATAACAGATTTTATAAATCCCATATCTTTGGGCTTAACAATTAAACAATTTCAATGAGCACAAAACGGATACACACTGTGCTTTGCTCATAGCATTTTGATAATAATTTTTCATGAGCGAGTTATGTGGTCCAGCCCTGCTGATAAGCTCAGATCGCCGATAGCCCAGCCGCTCGAATTATAATCCGTGATTCAGTGTCACTTCAACCCGCGAGATGCTGAGTAAACTTGTTATTATTCCGCTGCTGTTCCTGCCGGCAATTGCCGCCCTGGGAACTCAGGTGGTCAGCTACGACAACGGGCAAATGCTGGATCTGATCGAGAATCTCAATGGAAGCGTCTCCGAGCAGCTGTCCCTGGTGACGGCCACTTGGGGCAAACTGAGGGCCGACTACCCGAGGGATGTGGGCAAAATCGAGGCCTTACAGGAGACACTACAGCATGTGATTTGTAAGCCGGCGAGGAATGTTACTTTGCGAAACAACCTGCAGGCTCATCTCATAAGCGAAAACATTCGGGAACATTTGGAAGTTCTGAATACCACGGCTCTCTTCCAGGAGGCTCTGCAGGCCGAGGAACACGATCAGGGCAAGTGGCAGATGGCGATTGGCAGGCATTCGCAGAAACTCCACTGTCTATACAAGCGGGTTCAACTTGAAAGGATCCTAGCGAGGGTCCTGCGTAAGATCTATAATTTACAGAGTATCAGCAAGTTGGCGGCGCTATTTTTCCAGCTATATATCACGGGTAATCGGGAGTCGTATGTGACCATGGTTCACGCCGAATTAATGCTCTATGAACGCTATAAAACCATCGGCAACCAGAGTGTGGAGTTCAATGGCTACATGGCCAAGCTGTGGCAGAGTTTCCAGTTAGATGACTTCTATTCGGGCCTTGATCCAGCCATCAAGCAACGCCTCTTGGATGCCGTAATTGAGCTGCTGAAATACCTATAAAGCTGTAAATTAATCAAAGACCTCAATCAGTTGTGTAAACTTTATTCGGTGCATCTGTTCGAGTGCTCTAAGTACCTTGATTTGAATTTGTCCAGCAACTGTGTTAATTACATATAGGTGAATGCCTTTCGACTTTACATTAAAATATCATGTTGTACATAGAGACTATTAGTGAGTATTTACTGTGCTTGGGCTGAGTTTGTGCCCTACTGGTATATTTTCTTAATTGGAATTTGGGGTTTTACTTTGAGGGGCTTTGAGCTTGGCGGCGAATCGGGAAACCAACTTAAAAGTCTGAATTTAAGCTTAATTAATGAGTGGGGGGCGGGGCGCTAGCGGCCCGGAACTTAACTAATTTAAAAACGAGGACTAAACGTAAATCGTTAATCAGCAACAGCTCGGCCCCGTTCCTGGGACCGGGCAAAATATCACGTTTCAACTAAAATACAATACGGAGATGCGTCCAAAGGGGGCGGGACTGTTGTGCCCCTTAGTTGGCCAACTGTTGGACTAGGGCCAGCATGGGCAGGAGCAGGGCGAACTCCATGAGCGAGGCTCCCATGTAAGCTCCGTTGCAGCGATCGGTGAGGCAGTCCTCGCAGAATATCCGCCGCACATTCTTCTCCGGACTGGTGATGTTGCACAGCTCCACGGGATCTGACTTGTTGGTGTAGTAGCAGAAGCGCTTGGTGATCAGCTTGCCATTGTCTGGAAATTAAATAAATATATTTATGAGAATAAATAAATATGTATGTAAATATACAAACTTTAAAGAAATTTAAGGAAACTTATGCTACTCACTCTCCTCCACTGTTTTGCGGCACACTGGTCGCTCATGATCGGAGTGAATGGTGCTGTTGCAGCTCCTCAGCAGATTGATGTTCCGCTCCTTGATCAGATCCGTTGGGATGTTGTCCTCCTGGAAGGTAACATCGCAAAAGTCCTCCGATCCAATGGTGTCCGAGCTGCAATGCCAGCACTCCAAGTGGTGTCGCTGATGGTGCTGCTCATTTACAGCTGCAAGAAAGGATATAAATAAATATATATTATATTTATAGGGCAAACAAGTAATGCCATCAGTAGTGCAAACTCCTGATGACCTTTCACGGGGTCACAAATATTTGGCTGGCACACAATCAAGTAAAAAACAAACTTTGTTTGCCGACTAAAAATAACAGGGGATGACACAGTTTTCATTCGACTTTTGGTGCTCTCCCCCAAGGAGTCAAGGATTCCTTGCCAGGGGTTGACATCATCAGAGATTTCATGTGCCGCCCACAGCGAAAATGGGAAAATGCGAGAATGGAGAATGCGTGGCCAGTCGATGTGGCGCCACAGCCGAATTTTATTATGTATACGCCACGGAGTCCGTGCTCTTAAAATTCTGGGTAATTCGTTGGAAGCTTTTGGATGGGAGGTACATTAACGTGGGTTTGCATTAAAATCACATCACCAACATTTAATGGGTTATTAAAATTATAGTCTGCATGACATTAATCTTACGTTTTAATCTTACGGAGTGGGAAATATATTAAAGGAAACTTATTTACTAACTGAGGAGTATTTTTTCTTAAAAATTATTTATAAACTAAAATGAGTAATCTGTTAAGTATAAAGAGTTCCTTATAAAGTTTGTGTTTAAGTTTAAAATTAAATATATTTTTAAAGATTATTTCCTCTGTATTGTAGATAAATATTCCTGTAAATCTTCTGAGTAAACATTATTTTTCCCACATTATTTTCAAGCGATTAAGAGGCATAGTTAATGTCTCGCTGTCTGATTGATCTTTGCCATAAATTTGCCAATTTTAGTATCACTTTAGTCCGAATTATGTTTACTTTCGTTTTTGCATTTACTTAAGTTTATTTAGGCAATTAGTATTGACTTTTCTTGGGAATTAAACTTATTAAAAATGTATATTTATAGCTTTGATAAATATATCCCTTTCTGTGTTCGTTATATTATTTCCAATAATTGTTTATTTACCTATCCAATTTAATTTGTTTTTCTTGTGCTCACCGCGATCGCTTCACACTTTGAATTTAATTTTCACGCCTTGAGCATAGGAATTTTCATCTATTTATAGAATCAAACAAATGATTTAATTAGTGCGAGAGCTAGTTGATTGAAAGTAGATTGGTAGGTGGTGGGGGAATTCTATGGCCGCGAGGCTTCCCTAATTGGGTTGATGGTGATAAGGTTGCGTGATTTGGCCTGACAGTGAATCAAGATCGCCGGCTGTGTGTCCTTGGCGCAATTTTGCATGTCGTGGCAGTGAAACGGACCAAAGGATGGCAGCCGGGACTCGCCTTGTTTGCCTTCTGCCACAGGAAAAGGTAAACATGCCACGAGTCTCCCCACCTTGAAGGCAAACAGTCCTGCGAAGGGGTTCCGTTCCGTCCGTTCCCGAGGAGTGGTGACTGTCAAATATTGACTGTAACACATTTATACTTATTTTCTGCGAAGCTTCTCTGCTAAATTATATTATTACGCCACGTTTTAAAGCCTCCCAACGCCGTGGCCTTGGCATGTCAGCTGCTTGGAGTCCTCCTAAGGTTGGCGTGTGGGTTGGCCGGGCGTGTGTTGCTGCCCCACATCGACTGGACATATATGCAAAACCCGCCTTAGACCGTTTGTATATTCATTTTGCCAGCCTTGTTGGGTTTTATTTTCTGGTATTTCAAGAACAATTTTAGGTAATTGACGAAGACGCGAAAGTGTGAGTAATTGATTGTTTTTTCGGGCCTAACACTTGAAAGATAGGTAATTTTTTCTTTTAAAAATATTCTTCTTTTTATAAAGAGAAGCCACAGGAATTCTTTATTAAAGGTATAAGGTATACAATTTTATTTTTTTTGTTTTAAGAATATTATCTTTTTACTAAGGAGAAGCCCCAGCAATACTTTATAAAATGTATTAGATATAACATTTATTAAAAAATGTCATCGCAGGAATATAAGGAATATATCAACTATACTCTGAAGATTTAAGAAGAAGTTAACAAAAATTTAAAGGTTTATTTTAGGGATGTTTATTATAGCTTGTCATAAATTTGTTATAAAAAAACCCTTTCAGTTAAAAAGTTAAATAGGTCGACTGTACTTTTAAATTTATTCTTCGAAAATCAATTGTCTTATTGATTTACCATTATAATATAAAATTAAAATTAATGCAAAGTTCTAAGTTTAAAGGTAATTTTGTTTAAGACGCCTATTTTGCAACATTTATCACAGCTTTAAAGTATACATTTATTGGTAATATACTTTATAATGTAAGAAGCAGCGCCTTAATTACAGTACACCAAATTTTTCTTAGCTATACTTTTCTATGTACCCTTTTTAATACCCCATCTTAAGTTCCCTGAATTTTTTACAAGTGTAATTTATGGACACACCAAGGTCGTGGCCGGAGGGTTTTATAACGCCCGCGCGTAGCATTCCGGAGGAGCTATTCGCTGAGGTCACGCACAAGCTGCTACTTGGTATGGCTTCCCTCCAGAGGGTCTCACTGCAAATTGAAAGCTGAGACTTTGTCGGGAGGAAGTTGCACTCCACTTGCTTCTTGTTTTTGTTTATTTGAAACTTGCAACCCCTGTGTAAAAAGCAGCCCCCTTAAAAGATGTATGAATAACAAATATAATACGATACGGATCGGATGTGTGTCAGGGCAATCTCCGCTTCCTGAATGGAAGAGCGACCCCAAACCCCATTTATACTCATTATCAGTTTGTGCAAATTACGCAATTCATGCCATTGAACAGGGGCTGAGAACTAACCCCCGAAGAGGGCAACCACACTCTGACATACTTTCCTTTAAACCAAAACCCGGGGGTTGTCACATTCAGGACTCTGGAGGAAGGCAGAGATATGCCCATCAGATGACGAAGACAGCGGGAAACTGGAGCAGACGGCATCCTGGCGCCACTGTGACATGCGCAGTCTCCTCCTGGATACGGCGTAAATCCAGATTGATGCCCAGGCAAAAACAAAGCAATTAGATAATTGCAGGATACCCAAGCGGGCTAATTGGGAGCAACAGGGAATCTCTATGCAGAGTGACCCAATCACAGTCCTCCTCCATCATCATCATCATCATCATTAGAAGCGTTTCAGAAATATTCACCGGAGCGGACTGCATTTTACATTCTGTTTGGGAAATCGAGTGAACCGCGCCGAAATGGTTGTGGAAACAAATATTGAAATGTCTGGCAGTCGGTCGAATATTTGTATTTATAAGGCGTGCAGGTTGCCAATCACGGAAAAGCGTGAAAATCACCGAAATGCGAATGCATGTGTTTAAATATAGGTGCATTTAGCGATGTTCATCAAAGAAGCAATGACCCACGAATTTTCTGTGGACCAAAGAAAATATATAATAAGAAAGACTGTAAAAAGACAGCGTAAATAAGATTGTATTCTTAAAGAAAATTCTTATTTGAAGGTCTTACTACAAAAAGAAATATTTAATAAAAGGTATAATAAAGAATAGAGGTAAAGAATAGGTTATCCATTGATAATTTGCAGTTAGGCTAATGAATACCTTGATTTATCGATTCTGGAACTATTTAATTGCCATACAAAGGAAATTAAATGCACTTTCAAAGGGTTGATAAATCTTCTTCCTTGAAGAACTTTCAATGTAATCAATAATGACAGACTTCCCGTAATAAATCAAATATTCCCCACGTACTTTATAATTTAAAAAAGGGTTTCTTATACATATTTTACTAACTTAAGCCACTAATACCATATTTACTAAGTACAGCCAACAATTGGCTAAGAAAAATTAATATTAAATAATACATTTTATTACGTTTATTTTAAATTACTTCCAAATCAAAATCCATTGCCAAATTATAAAAAATATAAACAATTCTAACCATTCTTTAATCAGATGCCTATAAAATAAATATTTTTAATTTCAAATCCCATCTCCAATAATAAATCATAATTTTTCTAAAAACAATGTTCACTTGTCTGTGCTCCATCCACACGTGTTTCGGCTGCAAAATAAACAGATGAGCAGCACTTTCTATAATTAAGCCCCACATCGGCCCCATTAATGTTTCATTTTATCCCGGCCCCCCATTCGATATTAATTTGTTTACGACAAATAAAACCAACATTCACCTTCATCATTCTGAGTGCTGAGCAAAGTGTCGTCCATAAATCCAAAATGTAGAATCACTAATAACATAATTATGAAATAATAATGTGCCAAGAACATTTAATGGTTTCCACCTGAAACTCTTTTTAGTTGTAAGGCATTTCCCAGCAAATATAAGAATATTTTTCAAATTCGTTTTTTTTTTTCATAAACACCGCAAGGGAAACTCGTAAAATCGCTAGCGGGAACTACATAAACAAAATGTTCGGAAAATTGGGGAAACAAAATTTCATTCATGGGCTCTGAGAGTAGAGAAACCATCACACCTCAAAAACTTAATGCGGATCGGTGACCTTGTGGGGGTGGATGGAATTACAGGTGCACAGAAAGAAATGTTAGTTGTTGATCATTTGATATTTACAGGGAATGTGTTCTATTTAATAATAATAATTTAATATTATTTAATATTTAAAACAAGTATTCGTTTTTAAAATAAGAAACGTCTTGGAAGTCGCCGTTTGTGAACAAGTTTTTAAGATTTTAATACAAGAGAAACTAAATAAAATAGTTTTGAAGACTTTACCAATTTGACACCATTACAAATCTCTAGTTATTTAATTTAATTTTATTTTGGTTTTTAAGGTTTATTAAATATCATTGCAGGATTAAGATGTTTCTAATATCGTAACAATATCAATTTAATAGACAAAAGAAGGAGTTTCAAACTATTTCAGATAGTTAAGTCACACGTTTTTAGCACTTTTTTAAAACTAAATATTTTCCAAAGGGTAATAACCTCATTTTTATTCACAAGTTTTCAGAAATATCTAAATATATTCTAATCACCACATATTAAAAAATAAACTGTCTTTCACACGAAGAACTTTTTAATAATTCATTAAAAATCATATGCTTTCGGTGTATATTTTTGCAAAAACTATGAGAAAAATATGCCCTGCTCGTGGGGCTTTATGTTTATGATCGCCATACAGCTACCTGAAAAATCCCGCTCACCTGTGATGTGCCAGGCATTGGCCAGCAGGAATACTCCGGCCAGGAGGATTTTCATCGGAACGGCTGACATGGCTGCCTTGGAATGTTTTTCGCTGGAATCCTTGTGCGAGATGCGAACTGCGACTGAGTGGCGCCTGGGTGGTGCTGGATGTGGTGGTGAGTATCCTTCGAGGAGGCCAAAGGGTTCGCTGTGGGATTCGGAATCGAAATCGCTTCGAGAGCTGCGCGCGATGCAGACGGTTGCTCGGCCGAGGAACGACTGTGACTGTGGCCAGTGCCGACCGAGGCTTCTTCGCCAGAGTGCCAATGTTCTGGAAAAAAAAGTACTGAAAAATTCTCAACTGAACGCCAGGGCAGCGACGCCGCGCAGATGCTGCTGCCTCTGTCGGCAGAGCAGTTGTTGTTATTGTTTTTGTTCCGCTTCCTGGGGAAGCCCCTGCCTTTTTCCCTTTTATTTTTATTTTTTGGTTCTTTTTTTTTTGTTTTGCGAATCCTTCGAAGAGCCGGCAGACAGGCAGCCAGACTACACACGCGGTGTGCTCTTGTTTTTAATAGCAGCTTGCCCTTTTTTTCCCGATTTTTTTTGAGGGCGCGACCGCCTGTGCACAATGCAGTTTAGTTGATGACGTTGCCTTTTGGCGGATAGTGTGTTGTCATAACTGGAAAAACAGATATCCCATAAAGATAAATGGGAAAGGATGTCAATAAAATTAAGGCAAGCAATTGGAGATTACTGAACCTGATTAACATTTTGTTTTATTTTTGCTAACGAAAACTGAAAGGTGTTGAGGTGACTTACTCTCTAAGAGTAAGAAGGAACTGTAGTTTAACGAAAGTTTTCAGTGAGGTTTGAAATAATTAATATTTGGAATACTTAACAAATAATATATTTAATCAAAAGCTACCAACATTATTTTTAATTAATTTTTGTTGAGAACATACATTTTTAATACAAAAATATACTTATACCAATTTAAGTCCATAAGTATTTACTCAACCAAAATATTTGTTTAAAGAAAACCTATAAAAACTACACATTAATACTTATTCAAATTACAAAAAATAATGTACTTTCTGGCCAAATTTTTTTATTCAAAACAAATACTTTTAAGTGCCAGTAAATAATAAATGAAATATATATTCACCCCCAAAACACTTCTTAATTCATTATAGATGACAAATATATGATTACAAAATATTAAATTTCATGCCTTAGAAAAACTTTTGCAACCCCCAAGTTGGCTTAAAAAGTGGTTTAGAACGCAAAGCGATACTTAACACCCTCTGCAAACGGAAGCGTTGAGTTTTTTTATGTTTGATAAGCATTATATACAATTAACATATTTGCATAAGTGACGACTTAATGCTAACATGCTTCCATGCATATTTATACCATGAAGAGCTAGGTTGAGTATATATTTAAATATTTTAAATAAAGAACACTTGCGGTTTTGTTTAAATAACTTAAAGACCTTTAAATAATTAATTTCCAATAATTAGGCAATTAGTTTTCTAAGTGATTATATTTCTAATAAATATTTAAAAGAAAAATAAATTCCCAGCATTATTATTTAAATAATAATTACTTTAATACCTTTTATATAACCAACGGATATGTTTTAAATACAACTTTGAATTCCTATAAATGGAGAATGGTCACCCCAAAAGTAAGTGGTTGCAGACTTGGCTAAGTGAAGGCATTCGATGCGCAAACGAAAAGCTTTCCTGCAACGCATCTGTGCAACTTTTCAGGGAATGGTAAAAGAACCGCAAAACCCAATATAAAATATACAGAAAATTCAACACACTTAACAGCTTGAAGCAGCTAACAGCACTCTTAAGACGATATAAATCAGCTAAAGAGACCTTTAACCACTTCCCAGCCATTAGGCAGCCGACGTATCTATATCTGGATCTGCGAACACTAAACGCATTCAAAGTGATTCACATCACCACCGTGCGGTGTCACAGAAAATGATTCATGAGCTCCATGGAATTGGCCAAATTTGGCAGCACTCTTACCAAATTGGCGACACACGCACCTGGCAGACATACGATTTCGTATGCAAATCTTGACACTAATCTGCCGCATTAGTGGCTCCTCCCCAGTAGCCAAAATAAAGTTCGACAAAGCGTGAAATATCGATCGGGCAGATCGGGCCGAGAATAGCCGGGGTTATTATAGCCAACTGACTCCGATGTTTGCGCATGAGCAGCTTTAATAGTCAACACAGCAGCCAACAGCAGCTGCCCTCCGGGGCGTATGCGTAACATTCGATTGTCGATTCTCGGCTCAGGTTTTTCGTCCCCCCAAGTAAAAAGCCCCGGCCTGCCTCATGATAAATGGCCAGTTTTATTGGAAACTCTGTACGACATTTTCGCTGGCCAACAACAACTACTACGACTTAACAAAAAATAAATAAATAAAGTAAAATAAAATGAAAATAAACTAAAAACCAAAACGAATAAAAGCCGTGCGACAAGTTTAAATGGCCAAAACGTTTTATTCGCAGGCTTAGTTGCCACCCATTTTTTATATTTTACTATATACATTTTCATTTCTTTTGCTTTATTTTCCCATCTGCGGGGATTTTCGCAAGTGTTTTCCTTTTTTATGACAGCCTTCGGTTTTCGTGCCATGTGACAAATTTTATTTATACTCACCGTCGATTTTATGTGATTTTAATTAAAGCATAATGGAATTATCACGCTACCACCAGGCGGCACCCAAACTTAAGCAGTAATTTATCAATCCCAGTCGACTCCTACGCTCAATTGACGTTGGGGTCAGAAGTCATCCGGAGTTGGATTTAAGGAATATTATGTGGAGATGCTACATTTGCGTGGTTCGCAATTAGCGGAATTTCGCCAATTGAATGAGGGACTGAACTCATTTCCGCTTCGAGGCGGTGACTGAATCGTGTAGATATGTAGTAAGTACGACATATAAGCATATTTTTTATATATAAGAAGGAAACCAAATGCAACGCAGTCGACGACAATGTCAAGCGCAGTGATGTGAGACAATTACTTTTGATTTGCTTGGCACAAATGTGCTTTTAATGTGGGTCTTGTCGGGTTAGAAGAGCTCCAGGGGTTGATCATGTTAGTGCATTTTTTTTAAAGATAATAAAAGAGGCATTAAAGTATGTAATTCTGTTGAGATTAGATCATCACTCGAAATATGTAATGTCTTTATTTCAGCTAAGTAAATATATTTTAACTCTCTGAAAATAAAATAAATTTCTACATTAAAGTTCCGCTTATTTTTTCTGATATTTAGCACTAAGAATTCTGCTTATAAATGTACTTAATAATATTTTTTGTTTAATCCTTGAAGTAATATTTTAGTTCCTAACGACTAATTTCTTAAAAGTTTTGGTACTGCAAACGAAGTCCGGAAAAAGTGACTTAAAATATTATTTATTTCTACTAGTAGACATAAATAAAATATATCTTCTATTCAAATTTTTACTCTATTTTATTATAGTAGGTAATTAAATTGTTTAAGTTACCTAAATTCATTTGTGAATATATATTTTATTGTATTACATTTATTGTTCTTGTTCTATATACAATAATTAAATTATTCGTTTACGAATAGCATTATTTTGGACTTCAGTTTTATTGAAAAGTCGTATGGATCAGAAGATATAGAAATTTCGAAAAGCGCTCTCTAGGCTCCGCTGACTGATGAATTTATAGTATCCCCCATTTTTGGATGCATCTACATGTAAGCGGCCATGGGCACACAGTGGACCTTGTGTATCTTGAAGGGCACATTGTGCTGGCGCTCATCGAGAGTGATCAGGATGCAGTTGAGTAGCTGCTTCAGCTTGCGCATCCTCAGAACATACGGAGCGGTTTCGTGGTCATTGAACACGGGCTTTCCCTGCGCCTGGCAATGGAACATGAAAAAAGCTCCCCCCCGGGCGAATTCCGGGATGTAGCCAAAGGCCAGCGCCTGATCCCTCAGCTGCAGGATACCGGTCTGCAGGTGGTGGGCAAAGAACACACTGAGGGCGGAGCCCAGGCTCTTGGTCTTGTTGTACAGCTTCCCGGAACTGAACTTCTCGATGTCCAGCCAAAAGGGCTGCCCGTCCAGAGAGCAGGCGGTGCCGAGATTCTCCAGCGCCAACTCACCACCCGATCCCAAATCCTTGCGCTGTCTGCCCGCCAAGCTGAAGTCATGGTAGTCGTGGCCATTCACCATGATCCTGTCCAGCAGCTGCGAGTCCCAGCAGTCCAACGAGTGGAAGCTGCCCGCACAGCAGGCCATCACGCAGCAGGCCAGAGCTCTTCCAGGAGCCGAGATCATGCCCGGACACTGGTGATTGGACTCCTTCCTGTGCGGCTCCACCGGCCGCACATTGCCAAAGAGCGACCACAGCCGGTTGGGAATCTCCACCTGGTAGCGATCGTTCCTCTTCTTCTGCCGCGCCTCGTCATTGTGGTCCAAGAGGCGGCTCCATTGCGGCACAGGATCCAGGCGATGACGCCGGCTCGAGGAGGTCGTGGCTACCCCAGGATCGGGGTTGGACTTTGTCCTGGGGGACATAAACATTCTAGAGATCTGGAAAAGGTGGGAGTGACAGGTGTTTCAACGTCAAGGCGATGTAGGGGGATGTCGAGTTCATAACTGACATTTATGCAGGTTTTTATGAATAAAAGTTTGTCATAAAATAGGTACTTTCTTTGTTATTTGTTTAAATTAATTTAATTTAAATTTAAATTAATAAATATTCCGAAAGCCATTTAGCAGTTAAAGAAAACCAAAATAATTTATCCTCTGACACTTTCCAAATTAAATTCCAATAAAAACCCAACTCATTTACCATCTAATTACGATTTATTTATTTATGTAAGAGGCTGCGACCCAAAGCCGTGCCATTTCAATTACAAATACATAATAAAGATATTACAAAGATGTACAAATTACAACAAAGTTAAGTGAGTGTGTGATCGAGTGTTGATTGATGGGTGTGGGTTGTGTGACTACGAATAACTGATTGTTTCTTTTTTTTGTGAGGGCGACCATTCACTGGGTCCTGGATGAAGGCGATGGGGACATGGAGCTCCGTCCCTTCGCGTTGTGATTTTTGTGCTGATTCGTGGGGGCAAAGTGACTAAAAACTCGTTGAAGAAATCCAGTTAAGTCCGGGGGCTAAGCACTGAGAGATGCTTTAACTTCAGCCTGCAGTCCCGTAATTAAGTCCGGGCCGGTTCCGGATCCGCGGCTCATTTGCATGTCTGCTGCTGCCGGAATGCTGCCAGCAGGAGGGGCAGGAGTAGGAGGACGGCCCAGGGAGTGGCTCCTCCGGCTCCGTTGCAGCCATCCGTGGTGCAGGTGCGGCAGTAGACGGTCTTGATGTAGGACGAGGTCTGGTCATTGGCACACTTGTCCGCCGGATCGTCCATGTCCTCGTAAAAGCAGGAGCGCGAAATTACCCGCTTGCCGTAAACTGTAAAAAAACAGAGTAGTTTAAATATATTTTAAGTCAACCATTTTAATTAAGGTCTAATCTGTGTGTGTGTGTGTGTGTGTGCGAGCATTAAATTTAATTTATGTGTACGTGCCGGCGTGGGCTTTGCTTGTTTCTTGGAAGCCATGAAAGTATCTCAGAAATGACATTTGCAATGGCCGCAAGGCGAAAAAATAAAGCCAACAATGTGGTCATGGTCTGGGGTATGAGCCCAGACTGATGGATAGCTCTGAGGCAGTCAGTTAATTTGGTGGAAGTTATTTAGAAATTCTAGAGAAGATTGCTATTTATATTCCTAGAAGTAATCTTACTTTAAACTAAAATAAATAATATTTTAAAATAAAATTAGATTGCGGAAAATTCAATAGAAGTACACAAATCATATCAAACTCATGCATATTGTTTTTAATATTTTTTTAATTTATAGAACCTTAAAATCTTTTACAAATATAATAAACATCGAATTCTATAAAGTCAGCATAACCTTTCTAGATGTTAATTTCAGCAATGAACCACTCCTAATCGCACCCAACGATCACCTTAGATCGAAAGAAAGTAATTTGAGAAGGACCCGTTCTGACCTCTGCACCGGCAAACGGGTTCAAGGCGGGTTATATCTATATACTCCGATATATCTATATCCCCAGCTTTATGCCGGCAAACAAAAAAATCGCCGCAAAATGAGGCCTGCGAAACGCACACGATTTGCCGAAAACGAACGAGCGAACGAAACTCAACGAAACGAGAGACAATTTGCAATCGGACAGCAAATGAAAACCAGAAAGAGCAAATCGCACACAAAAACTAAATAAATAAATAAATAAATAAGTAAACACACACAACAAATTGCGTGTAGAGCTCTCAGGGGCTGAGAGGCTGAGTGTGCGTATTGGCAAATAGAACAAAATGACAAACTGGTAAAAACATTTCCAATGTGGAATACGGCAAAGTCGAACTTTAAGAGCCGCTCGAAATGGTCAACGCTAACCATTTTCGTGATTGGCTTCGATTGGCTCCGACGGTGGACAGTGGGCCTAATAAAATTGTTGACAATTGTCGCCTTATCACGGTCGTCGCATCAAACAAGGCTCAGAATGCAGCGGCCACTCGGAATGCGTGTGTGTGTGTCTCAGTGTGTATGCGTGCACCATTGCCACATTGCGCATACGCCGTGTGCTCCGCTCGCCACTCGTTGGTTGAGTGCTACGAAAACGCACCGAAAAATGCCGTTTGGACATTGTCTACCGCACACACAGCGTAATAAATTTAAATTTTAATTAATTTAATTATTTATGGCTCGTTATGTATGTTTAAAACGACAAAAAAATGCCGAAACAAACATGGCAAATCAAAACAAAATAGAAAAGAGAGTAGGAGAGGTGCCCAGAGTCGAAGATTTTATACTCTAGGAAAGTTTTATATGTATTTTATATTTTTAATTAAATGTTTCTGATAATATTTTGGATCTATAAATTATTAGGTATTTTATTTATTTATTTTTTCAAGTAAACCAAGAAATGTATTTAGAAAAGTAAAAATAAACAAAATAAACTTTGAGTGGTACAGTTTTTATCATGATTTGCTTTTGGTTCAAGAGAACATTCTGTCAAAAAATATCAGAAAGATTTCTAGATTTTGAATATTTTACATTTGTTTTTTTTCTAATTTAAAAATTAATAAGCAATTTAAACTTCTAGGTGATTATATTTAGCCAAGAATAAAACTTTGTAAATATGTTTCTTTTGAAAATTATAAGCATATTTTAGACATTTTTCAGTGAGAATTTATTTAAGTTTTTTAATCATTCTAATCAAACTCAACTCCTAAATTACATATCTTTCTATTACTTATTTTCAAGTATTTAATTTATAAGGAGCTCAATTAAATTAGACCTCTCTGGTCCCAGGCCCACATCAATTTTCAGTGACTTGTTGAGCAAAACATATAAATCAAACTTTGACGATATAAACTCTCCCTTTGTGGCTCCAACATGTCCCCAGAGAAAATAATGCATTGGAATAAGCTGTTAGCCGACCGAAAATGGTCTTAGGCCGGCTTTCAGCTTTTTTTTTGGGCCTGAAAAAAAGAAAAAACACAGGTTGCGAAAATATTTCTGCCAAGTCACTGGCAAAACCAACAGCCTGCGGCTAATTGCTCGGCTTCACATTTGGGCTCCGAGTGCCGAGTGCCCCGGCACTCTCGGCCGGTGGCAGAATTATGGAATACATTTTTAATTTGACATTTTGCCAAAAAGTCAGCCACTCGTCTAAGCCGGGCTGAGCTTCATAGGCAATTAATTTAACGGCATATAAATTGATCGGTGCACTCACATGGCAACAACAAGTTGCATCGCCTAGTTGCATTTTTCTCAGACACATTCTGCTGCCGCGTTTTCCGCCGATTTTCCGCTCTCCTCGCGACCCCTAATTGAGCGCTTCACGCTGTGCAACAACTTAATTAATTTATATGTATTTTGTGTATATTTTTTCCTTAGCCGACTCTCGACTCTCGACTCTCGGGGTATATATTATGTATTTTGCGCATTACAAGCGCTGCTCATGTAGCTGGGCTCAGGCCCCAACAGTCGCAGATACGCAGAGATATGGACTCGGAGATGGAGACGGAGCCTCGCATTTAGCTGAGAGTCTGCAATTGCAATTTTAATTGCCAACTGCCAACTGCCAGGCGCAAGTCTTGCAAATATTCGTCGAGCCAATTTGTAGACGCTTGATTGCAAAAATTTAATGGTGTTCATTAATTGGTCATAAAAAAAATTGCTTAAATGCGGATCGGAAATCCCTGTCCGCCGTATAACTCTAGCAAACATCGGAGAGAACTCTAAGCCCACAAAGAAATTAATAATAACTTTTACTTAAGCAAGGAGGAAAAATATTAATTTTAATTATAATTTAAGAGACTATTAAAGAAACAAATATAATAGCTAAAAATACATTAATTTAAATTCGGAAAACTGTTTTGAGTTAGTTTTTACGAGGCTAATAAAACTGCATACTTAAATTGCATACTTAAAATTTATTTTGGAAGCCATTTTTTTGCAAATATAATTTTTTTAATTTGAACAATTTAACCCTTTTAATATTTGGAAAAAATGTTAAATTTTTGTTTTCTAGCAGACACAGCTAGATCGACTCGCCTGTCGATGCTGGTAAATTATATTTCCGATTTATAGGGTCGGAAATGACTCCTTCACTGAGTTGCGAACTTCTGACTAAAATTATAAATATAAATTATAATACAAGGGTATAAAAATTACGTACTTTAATTATTAAGAAAGAAAGAGGGCTTTCCAATAGTCTTTAAGTTTTAACACAAGTTAAGTTATTTCTTTGGTAAATATGGCTTTAAATTACATTTTATATTGAACAGAGCATTTTTCAAAATGAATTCCCTTTGTTAGTAGCCATCAATAAAATACATGTCACAAATTGCATTTAAAATAATAGCAGCCTACCATTTTATGGCTTTGTGCCCTTATAAAGCACACAATGAAGCCTTGCTGGTAGAATTACATAATTTAAAGTTAACAACTATTTGCATTGCATTGTTTAGCCATCATTGGCCTACATAATGAGGCCCATAGTAGAAACGAGTCGTCTGCCGGCTGATTGGCATGAATTTATGCACAACTGTCGTGCAAAGTGAATTTAGATCGAAATGTGGCGACACGGAACGCTTGGCAAATTGGCCGAAAAATAAATAAAAAAAATATTCATAAATAAAAGGCGTAAAGTGTGATTTTGTTTTGTTTTGGTTGTATGCAAATGCACAAATTGTCTCGGCCACAATACAACAATAAAACCGGCCATAAACTAGACGGGCGACAAGCTAAATCGGACTTGAGATCGCCGAAAAAAAAGAAAACCTATATCACTCATACGCCCCGTTCGTCGGATATCTCTTTCTCTCTCACACACAATCTCTTCATAAATTTGCCGTAAATTAGCGGCACATGCAACTCGGCTCAGCGGGCCAAAATGTCGCCACTTGTTGTAGTTGTAGTTGTTGTTGTTGTTGTTGCCTTCCGCCCCACCTTATACCCACCAGCCACGCCCCTTTTGCCGCCCAGCAGCTGCAGTTCAGTGTGTGTGTGTGTGTATGTATGTTTTGTTTGCCGTGTTTGCTGTGTCGCCTGCACTTGTTTGGACTTTGTCAGGGCAATAAATTTCAATCTCGTTTGACTCTAAGCCACAGCCGGGTGTGAGTCTTGTCGATCGTCTGATCTGATCTCCTGGCTTTTTAAGATATTTATGGTAGGTTTACACTTGGGGAAAATTAGGCATAATTTGTCTAAAATAATATTAATAAATATATATCTTGCAATGGAAAAAAATGCTTTAAATGTCCATAATAATATTTTAAAATGTATTTCTTGAAATGGTTTATACCATACATGCATTTCAAGGTTTTTTTTGTATTTAATTATTATAATTAGCATAGAAACTATCTAGAGTCTTAAAAAATTTCAGAAAAACTGCTCATCTACTTATGAGCAAGTTCTGTTTTTTATCTAGAATTTTAAATAAATTGTTTTTCTGCTTTTTAAGTTTGCTTTTAAAATTTTTAAACTTCAATTTTCAAATTTATCTTTTTATTACATTTTCTTTGAATTTAACTCGAATCAAGAATACTTTTTCTATAGTCTTAAATTTTAAATTGACATACATACTATACTCGTATAGTAATAATTATTTTTGAATATGTATATTATGTATTTTTTGTATATATATATATGCATACATTTCCCCCAGTGTAACCCGTCCAAAGACCGCACAAGCACTCACTACAATGCAAATGCAACGGGTGCACAATTATTCATGTGTGGCATTATTTAGACTTTTTTGTTTGAAGTGCACTGCCACTGGCACTGGCACTGCCGGTGATGTGTGTGGGGTTTTGGTATATAAGTATAGCTAAAAGATATATGGTCTTTGATCTCACCTTCCTGCACCAGTTTCTTGCAGACTGGCCGCGCATTCACCGACTTCACGCCCACCGAGTAGGTGCAGTTCACGTAGCTCCAGTAGCGCTGCTGCTCCGAGATGCCGTCCGGCTGGAAGGGATCGTTGCAGAACTCGCCATTGGATACATCCGTGGAGCAGCGCCAGCAACGCAGCACAGCAGAAGCTAAACAAATATATAACATAAACAAATAGAAATTAAAGATAGGGATATAAATAAAACATAAATATTTAAAGTAATGTTTGATTCTGGCTCACAATATTTATTACCATTGTTCTACACCTTTTAATTCTAAACCAAACCCAGTCTTCTCTTGCCCCCAATTAATTTCCCGTTTTCCTGGGAACTAAATCTAGGCAAAAGCATAATAAAGTAACTAAGTAATTATTGCTCTTCAAATCCATAACTGACCCGCTAATGAATCGAAGCTCAACTGGAATGGCCATCATTTCCTGCTGTGTCCAATGCCTTTGGCGGATATCTTTGAAATACTGCTCAGAGCCGCCACTAATTTGAGTCCAGAAGCTGAGTCTCAGTAAGACCGGAGTTATTTATGGGACAGCCTATGGGGCAACTGCCTTATAAAAGTGTCAAAAAGTTCGGCTAAGGCTGGTTTATGCGTGCGATTAGCCAGGCCTGAGTAGTGTGTAAATAATTATTTGATTAAACGGAGGCAGCAATTGGGGATGCAGAGAGAAAAAGAGTTGGTATTTAGATCTTTATTTCATTATTAAAATATAATAAATATGTCTATCTCTTTATATAATAAATAATAAAATAATTTATATTCCTTAATCACCAACTAAGAACTTACTACAAACTAGAAATATTATTTAAATTGTATCACTGATGATATTCATCTTGGAATTGATAACATTTTCTTAAGGGATAATATCCCTCAACTTTTTCTAGATGATCCCACCTTTAAAAAACCTTTTAATTTGAAAAATATCTTTATAAATTCAACTCCCAAAAAGAGACTTCCTTCTAGAGAGAATATATGAATTCCCATTAATATTCCTCGGTGTTTTACCACAGGAACACTTGAGTGATGATGATGACCAAGGCTTAGATGATGGCGACCATAAAACAAGTTTCGCTGGCCAATTTAAACGTCAAACGCTAACGTTCGGGTTAAATGCACTTAGCCAACACGTTGAGGTGCGTTTAAACGAAAGCCTAGATAAGTGGCGGGAAAAGGCGGGAGAAGTGTGCCAACGCAGGCAACGCATTGGTAGAAGCCGAAAACTGAAGCCGAAACGAAAACCGCAAACGTGTTTTTGGCGACCAGCGACCAGCGACCGCATTTGGCCATAAACAAGCGGCATAAACATTGCAATTTGCGTTCGATTCGCATTCGCATTCATTTTCGCATTGGCAGCAGCAAATGTTGGCGGCAATTGAGAACCGAAAAAGTGCCGCGAAAAACGCATGCGAAACCGAGATGGAAATTATAATCATTTACAATATATTGAAATTAATTGACAGTTGAATTGTCAGATCGTTTGCTGAATTGTTTATTTGCGCGTCCGCTCGCCGCCGGTGGCAGTTTACTAATGGTAATGACTGTAATTCCGTTTGCAACTCGTGGAAAATTGATATTGTGCCTTGCATTATGCCAACTGTTGTGGCAGCCGCAAACTGCCGCCCAAACATGGCCAAAACGCATTCGAGTTCGAGTTCGAGTACGATTCCGATTCCCATTCCGAATCGGTTTCGGCTTCAGATTCGGTTTCGGTTTTTGGGGGCTGCTAAGTGCGTAAGTATTTGTTGGACGAGATGTTTTCGCCGATAGTTTTGGCCATTGGAATTCGGCTTTAATCATCGCGAGGAGGGGGGAGAACAACAAATAAAAAAACCCCAAGCTGGCTTCAAACACAGATCTTAAGTTTCCAGACAGGCGAAATGTTTTTTGTATGCCAACAAGAATTGCATAATACTAATGAGCTGCATCATTAAATTAAATTAAAACTTTGAATTAAAGGCAGTAATTCAATTTAAACATAATATTTATATGTAGGGATATAAAAAAGATATCTTTTAACTATATGATGTTTACCATTTTTTATAAATATGAAATACTTGATATGTCTTATTATTATAAATGTAAATTGTACAGAAAACTAAACATATGTCCTTTATTAATTATAATTTATGCAATTTATAGTTGCGTGTTTATACAATTTATATGTTATGTGAACTTCTATGAACTTGGTTATCATTACCCTTATTTTATTTAAAGTATAAATAAAATGTGGTTCATGGATTGCAACATTTAGAAATTATATCATTTTGAGGCTCCTTAAAATATTTAAATAGATTTATGAATATTTTGTAGCTAAGCCTAACGCTTCTGGAAAGCCACCATAACTTCCTTAAATATATTTATATTTCCTTTAAGTATATTTAGATGTATTTATTAACTCAATAATGCAATTCCTTAGTATTTCTTTCCGTTTCCATCCCGGTTACTCCTTAAAACTCTCAACCCTTAAATACTCATTCAAATACGGCACAAAAGGCCCACAACTAATGTCAGCAAACTTGTGAAAATGACAGCTAGGCCTATAAAGTCGCTGGAGTTTATTGCCCTCGGCATGTGGAACTGCATTACATATGCCATATGCCATATACATACATATATCCAACTGAAAGTCAGAGTCCCCAACAATGGGGCACAGAGTTTCCCAGAAACACTCACACACACACACACACAGCCGACGGGGTTCACATGCAATTTTTCCATTAAGCCGCAAAACTTGAGGCAGGCCGCAAGTTGGACTTGCAACATATTTCGATCTCACCCCCTGTAAATTCATAACCCTACGACTTTGCCGCCATAAGAAACGTGTTGATTACTGCCTTTTCCCCCTGGAAACTCCCATAAAATGGGGCTCCATATCACTAACTCCCCATTAAGCTCCTCGCCAAAGAGGGGCAAAGCTTCGTGACCTCAAACAAAAAATGCAATGGAGGTGCAATGGAAAGTTTGACTGACATGCCCTCAAAGTTCGTTCAACTGAGCGAAAATGCCAAATGCAAAAATTGAGCTCGTCGAACGTTTATCAAAATTGCAGCGCAATTGGCCCGAATGCCTCTGTAATTAGGTACATATATGGAAATGCAACGAGTAATCGCTGGAATGTTAAGGGAAGGGCTGTAGGGAGTGTCTTTGATAGGTTGCGCCTTTATTGTACATATTTGTAAATTCTACTAAGTGTGTTTTACATAAGCAACGACCTTAAATATAGATTTCATCATTATTACACATGAAATACGTGATTTTAAAATATTTTAGTGGGTTACATACAACTAATACTTCTAAAATTGTTCTCTCTTATCTTAATTAACATTTCAGAAAGTATACCAAAATCCTCTATTTGTTCATAAACTATAAATGTGACTATAAATAACCACACATTTTGTAATACGAGAACACGAAACCCCTTCAGGAATTCTATATAATTTTCTACATTACGCCTGGCGTTATTTACGTCCACCCACAAACACTTTTAGTTAAGTTTTTACTACTTAGAAAATATAGAAAAAGTGCAGAGCTTGTTTTTCGTTTAGATAAACGAAAGCTAAAAGATTATACAACACGATAATGGATTAAACCCCTGTTTATGAACCTTGAAATCAATAATTTTCATGCCACTATTTGCTATACAAAAGTTTACATTAATGCATTCCGCCATGTCATGTGGGTGGGTGTGTTCTCCCAGGGATTTGGATTCCAGTCTAGTTTCCATACTCAAGATGACTGCTTATTTCGTGCCCCAGTAAATTGCAGTGAATTAGTAAGCAGCTGAATGGATTTAATTAGGCTTGGCCCAGCGGCGAATTATTAATTAAGACGATCTCGGCAACTGACAATTAAGATAAGTGGAAGGTTAAGGCTGGATATGCCTCATCGGGCCACTGACAATCCTATGAGTTGTTTTGCGAATACAAGAAATAATAAAATGTTACCCCTAAGATTTAGATGACTTGGGTTTATTACAAGCTGAGTCACTTTTTCTGGGGACTGTCGTGAGTGCTGGTCAGTTGGTGGCATTAAGTTTATGCCGCTCAAAATTGTCATTTGCTGCGACTACTTCTGGACACGCCCACGTAGCATAAACACAAATAATCTTTTAGTTGATGACAAGACCTGATATGTGGCACGCTTTTCCAAGGAAAATTTGAAGTGTGCTTGAGTAATGGCTCTAACATAATGTATATTCAAGTTTATAACCCCTCTTACATAATGAAGACATTCAAAACAATTAAATGATAGCAAACATTTGCATGTTTCCACAGGTCTCACGAATACTTGTCGCACCCCTTTTTACTGTCAAAAAAATATAATCTAATTACTGCCAAGCATTTTCATTTTCCATTTCCCATTTTCCAACGTTCCTTTTTGGCTGCTATTTATAATATTCATTTTCTCCGTAATTTTAAGGTTGTGAAAATATTGTTGTTCTCATTGTATTCGAACGTCAGGCGTTTGAAGTAAAAATAAACACAAATGAGCTGCGGCAAAAAAAATATAGATATATCGGGCAAGTGCATAAATATCAATAAATCATGGAAAATGAAGCTGTTGGCGAACGCTCGCCAGATTTTTCAATTTTTCTTCTCTCCTGAATTTCAGGTATTTCAAGTGGATTTCAGATGTCAAGCGAATTGCGCTGATAATGCAAAAAAATATAAAGAAAATGTTAACGAAGTGCAGACAGATGGCCATGCGGGCAACTCAGGAGGCTTATCAATGAGGTCAATTGATTGTGCTCTGTAATTACAAGTAATTATGCAACTCATGGAAGCAAAAAACAAGAAAATCTTAATTGCAAAAATTATAATTAATGATTAATTTAAGTTCAAATGGAATTCTTGTATTAAAACTTAAAGCAATACAAATTGCAGATTTTATGTTCTTCCTTTTTTTAGGTAAGGTTTTATATTTCATAAAATTTATTTATAAAACTTTCACAAATATTGTTCTTAAGCCAGTAGACTTTTATCACCTCTCTGTTATTTTCTAAAAATTTCACCCACTTTAAAAGTTTTTGCAAACTTTTCCTGTAACTTTCCTACGTTTTCCTTAAACGATTTTCACAATCTTGCAACACAGCTGTCAAATACTTTAATCTGACTGAGTTTTCCCCCCTTATTTTCCGCTTACATGAACCCTTTTGATTTGGTTCACTGAACCCTTGGCTTGGCTTTTTGTTGCACATTTAAATGGAAAATCACGCCCACGCACTTGAGCAAGTCCGTGCGCTCCCTCCACTTAATTAGCTGCGATTTCATGGGGTGCTCAGGTGCATAAAAGGTGGAAAAGTACTTCTGCTCTGAGCTGGGACGCACCTGTATTAAACAGCATTAGCAGGGAGAATAAGCCCAGCAAGAGGCAGCCTGTTGAACCGTAGGACCTCATGGCTTTTTATTTTATTTTCCTTTTCAATATTTCTTGGGGTGAAATTGTAGTTAAATATTTATAAATTTCACTGCACAATCACTGCACTTTAAGCGGGGGACTTGAATTGGTATTTCTCGTAGCCTTGTGATTTACCAAAAAATATATATTAAATAATTCGCTTGACGCTGATTTTCCGAACACGCATGCGACCCGTTGACAAACTGACAGCGAACTGAAACAGAAACAGAAACTGAATCGCCGCGAACTGAAGCTGAGAACTGAACACCGAACACTGAGCACTGAGCACTGAATACTGAATACTGAAAACTACGCGACAGTTGAACCAATAACAAAACGAACCCAACCCCACGGCGCTCGTGTGAGATCGTTGAAAGCCAAAACGATTGAAAGAGGGCTTTCAACGCAAAGAATAATACCGCCATTGGCGGGGGCTATTTCGGCTTTTCGGTTTTCGGATTGGGTTCGAGTGGATTTGAGCGGAACGAAGTTCGGGTTGGGTTTGGCGTTTACGTTTGCATTTACGAGCTCCACAGCGACGTGGCTGCACTTTTAATGGTGGCCGCAAACACTTGCAGTTTCAATGGCAGCACAGTGGCACACGGAATTTAGATTTAAAAATTAAATAAATAATAGTTTTAGGATAACTAATCTAAGAACACTATTACAAATATGTTAAATATGTAAGAGATTATTAGTATATATATTTAATAGAAGTTTGAATTTATAAAATATATAATAGTAAATATTTTCTTGTAATATTTGTATACATTTATCTTGTTTAATTATGTACAATGTTTCAGAAAATGTTATATTTATTTAAGTTATAATACATTTTATTATTCATTGCCTAAAAACATTAAAATTACTCACTCTAATTCATGGAATTCATGGATCATCAGCAAATTAGGCTTTATCAGTATCATATCAGTTTTTTTAGGTATTTTACAAATATTAAATACATAATTAATGTATATACAAAAATCTTCACTAAATAAAATGAATAATAACTTAAAAATAAAAGCATTAACTTTCATAAATTCATACGAAAAAATTATTTAAAGTAAATTATGAAATAGAAATGAAATTTTAGTATTAAATATATTTTTAATACACATAAATATTGAAAAAATCCCTCAAGGAAACATTTTTAAGCTCAAATCTTAAAATAAATTTAATGAACAAATAAATATTAAAATATTAAGATCCCTGACCCACTGTTCCCCATCGATTTGTTCTTTATTTTTCGCACCATTTGACGCTTAATGGCAGCCACCGTCGAAGCTGGATGCAGTCGTCAACGCATCGCCGTCACTCAGACGATTTCAATTGGATATTGACTTCGATTTGGCCATCAGAGTGTCGCCAGTCTAATCAAGTGCAATGCTCTGATAAGGAAATGCAGTGGTGCAATGCTGACGCGGGAAAATGTGCCACACAAAAATGTTGCAAATACATTATGCGAGCTGGATTTATGTGTGTTTTATGGCCGCAGCAGTTGAGAGCAGCGAGCAGCGTTCAAATTTAATAAAGTGTGTTTTGCGTTCGGTTTCGGTCGTCAAAAACATCAACTTTTTACGACATTCAGTGGTTGGTTTTTTTTTTTTTGGATTTTACTACAGAAGACAAAAGGAGACAGATTTATTAGGATTTGCTTAAAGACTTCAACGAAAAAAGGAGACTGCAGACTTAATATGTATTTTAAAGCTATTAATTGAAAGTAATGCTTATCATATGTTTATAAAGTATTTATTGTAACTTTTAGTATGTTTCTATGATGTATTTATTGTAACGCTTAACATATTTTTATGACGTATTTACTGTAATATTTTTATCGCTTGACATTTATAGAAAATGCCTGAAAATTACATACTATTTTTTATAAGAATTGATTTGGTCAAAAAGACCAATTATAGTCCTAGTCGCAGTTCAATGGCCAGACGAATAATCGGCCAATCACTTTGGTATGAAATTATCTTCCCCAAACTCCTAGTTATTCCATGATTGTCCCCAAAAAACCTTTTACTCAAACACACATAAGGAAATTCCAGAAAGCCAATGTACTCGGGGACATGAAAAATGAGTTGGGCTAGTTCGTTCGTTGAACATGAAATGTGTCACTTCTGCCAAGTAAATCCAATAAACTACGCCTCCAAGACTACAATGCAAACAAGACAATGGGGGGATGATAAGACAGAACCGCGTAGATTTCCACTATATAGATTGATTGTTCTATATGTATGGGTGGAAATGCAGAGCCAGGGAAATCGGACAGCGACTTGACGACCATTGACGTGTGAGTTTCCCTTTGGGGTGCGATTATTAGTACGATTTTTACCGATTTATTGATGAAATTCCAAACAAATTAGAAAATAATTGAAGCCTGTTTCGAGAATCGATTAGTTCACTGAAGAACTTATGTTGGTCATTATGCTGAAAGCCATTTAGTGGAGTGGAGTAGCAATTAAAAGGAAACGGAAGTAATTAATACGGAGGAAAATTCAATAGTTAAGTGGATTTGTGGAGGAGATTGTCAGAAAGTTTTTATATTAATCAGCGTTGTAGTTGCCCTTCATGTTCGAATCTGATATAGTCACGTTTCAGCATTTCCGTCGGCCAAAAAATCTTGTTTGTCTGAACAATTCGCATCTGCGTCTCAGTCGCTGACAATGATTATGGCAAATTGCTGGTGAAAACGGTTTCGCTTGCTTGGCTAAATAATAAACCCTAATTATAGGCTAGCCTACTATGTAGCTTAACTCAACGCGACTCCCAAAAAACTAGACGAATCCGAGTGCCTTTGATGTCGGACAATTTGCTTACAGCTTTGATTACAACAGCGGAAACGAAGCTGAGCAATTAAGAAATTAAAAATTTTTAAAAAGATCGCACAAAGTAGGGGAAGTTGTTAGGTTAAGCAGACAAAATATATGAAGGGTTTTATTTAATAATATAATTACGAAAAGGAACTTAAAAGATTACCTTGAATAGACTCTATTATATTAATAAAAGTCTTACTGAAATCCGAATCTTATCGTAAAAATGTAGCCTAGACAAAAATCAGTCAAAAACAGAACCTACGATATTAATATTTTTCGGTATTTTTTTACTTTCTGCAGTCGTTATCATAACGTACGATTACATTATAATAATAAGTTGGTGAGTCGCGGGGTTCATTTGTTTATTAAACTATTGTATCAACCAAAGTATTTAGTATTTAAATTTCGATTGAAAATCTCGTAAAAATATGCATTTCTCCCTATATCACAACTATTAATTCAAATACCACAACCTACGATATAATGATCAATGTGGTGAGTTTTCCAATTGTACTTACGATAATACGATCGTGGGCAGTTGGTATAAAATTGTTAAAATTATTAAATACTTAAACCAAAACTGAATCTCGTACAAATAAATATTATTCCCCGTATCACAACCATTTATTACGATATCAAACCCCCCAAAACCATGGCAACTCGCTTAAATTCAAATAAAAATGAAACGAAATCCCCTTGACAACCAATTGCCTGACCAAAACAAAGAAAATATTTTGGTTATTGAGTTGTCACAAAAATATAACCGCCATGAAGCTGCGAACGCGACTCTGCAAGAAGAGTTCCCTAAAAACCACCGAGGCGACAGAGGAGGGCAGCCAAAGAAGTTCGAATAATCCACTGAGTTGCGTGGACTGGAGCAGCAATGAGGAGATATATTTTGTGAGGTATTACCATCTTTATTATATTTAAAATTAAATATTCCTTTAATATATTAATACCTCCTCTCAGCGATGACCACCAGATCTTCAAGTGGAGCGACGTGACCCGAGACTCTGTGGAGGTGGCCAAGCTGCCGGATGACTTTGTGCCCACGGACCTGCACTGGCTGCTGCTCGGCGGCCGGAGCAGTGGCGGCGGCAAGGGAAGTGACACCTTGCTGGTGTGCAGCAACGATGGCCGTTTCGTGATCCTCAACAAGAGTGCCCGCGTGGAACGGAGTATATCGGCCCATGGGGCAGCAATTAGTTCGGGACGATGGAGTCCCGATGGCGCAGGCCTACTCACTGCCGGCGAGGATGGCGTGATCAAGATCTGGTCAAGATCCGGTATGCTACGCTCCACAGTGGTGCAGAACGAGGAGGCCATACGCTGCGCTCGCTGGGCGCCCAACTCCACCTCGATTGTGTTCTGCCAGGGCGGTCATGTCTCCATCAAGCCTCTGGCGGCCAATAGTAAACTTATAAGGGTGAGATATATATATATATATATTTTAATTATTTAATTATACATTAAATGAATAAGATTGAAATATGTATTAATTTAATTGAAATTAGTCAAGCAAATCGTTTTATTTTATTTAATTTCCTACCCGCTAGTGGCGTGCCCATGATGGCCTGGTTCTGACCCTCAGTTGGTCCGCTCAGTCCAATGTCATAGCCTCCGGTGGTGAGGATTTTCGCTTTAAGATTTGGGATGCCCAGGGAGCCAATCTCTTTACCAGTGCCGCCGAGGAGTTTGCCATCACAAGTGTGGCCTTCAATCCGGAGAAGGATTACCTGCTGGTGGGCACATTCAATCTGCTCAAGCTGTGCCACAGCACTGGAGTGAGTCCTAGTCGTAGTTCCTGCTTCATTAATAATTAAAGTAATTATTTATTAAATTTTGTTAGTGGTCCTACAACAGTGCCCGCTTTACGGCCCCAAATGTGGGCTCCTTTTTCAGCCTTTCCTGGTCGGCGGATGGCACTCAGGTGGCCTGTGGCACCTCCACAGGTCAGCTTATAGTGGCATATGCCATCGAGCAACAGCTGATCTCCAGGAATCTAAAGGCCACTAGCAATAGTCGGAAATCCATTGCCCTGAAAGACATTGCTAATGGTAGCCAGGATGTCCTGGATTTTCCGCAGCGCGTTATCAACTTCGGTCTGGGTTATGGACACCTGGTGGTGGCCACCACCCATCAGATTCACATCTACAATGAGAAGTATATCAATACCCCAATCATAGTCGATGGCAGGAACGATACCAGGGTCATTGAGGTGGGCAAGAAGTGAGTAAAGTTTTTATTTTATCGAAAAGATGGTCTCTTAAAAAATGTATCTTCTTTCAGATACTTTATGATCTTGGATGCCTCCTCGATATGGGTTTATACCTACACGGGGCGCCTGCATTTGAATCCTCGTTATCCTGGCTCTCAAGCTCAGATTCCCCTGCTCACCTGGCGCTCTCTCTCCTTGGGTCTTGATGTCCTGGCCATTCGTGACAATTCAGACCCCACTCAACTGCATTTATTCGACCTTATACCAGGTGCTTCGCGGCAGTATGATCCGCATTCCCTGAAAGCCAAGCAGCCTTTGGCAGAGATCGCAGCCTGTCGGGCGGGCACACCTGATGACCAGTTCGTGGCCTTTATAGACTCCAATCGGGAGCTATTTATCAGTGAGTCGCGCAATCTCAGCGGGGAACGGACCGATGAGATATACAAGATTGGAACGCAGCTCACAGCAATTAAGTGGGCCAGCGAAACGAATATCCTGGTGGGAGTGCACGACTCCTGCTACAGCGTTTGGTATTGTCCCGGAGAGGGAGCCTCCGATCCTACGATCATTGCCCTCACCACAATTACCCTGGACACAGCGTAAGACCTTTAGATTTTATAACAAATCAATCTTAAAACTCCTCTTATTTTCCTGTAGAGAATTCGGCAAGCAGATTGCCATTGAAAGCTTCGAGGATGCCGTGATCACTTTTCGCTGTGCCGGGGCCCTGCTTCCCGTCAACGTGAACATCCACTGCGAGGTCCTGCATCGCGCTCTCCTCGAGGGCCAGTGGCCGCAGGCGCTGAAAATCTGCCGGCTGGCCCAGCATGCCAGCCTGTGGGCCACCTTGGCGGCGGTGGCAACGAGGAAGCACCAGCTGCAGATTAGCGAGGAGGCCTATGCCGCCGCCTTGCAAATCGACAAGGTGAGCTACCTGCAGCACCTGAAGACACTGACGCCCTCGAGTGCCGAGCAGATGGCAGAGAACTCGCTGATGCTGGGAAGGATGCTGGAGGCGGAGACGATCCTGCTGCATGGTCGTAAGATTCAGCAGGCGGTGGGTCTCTCCCTGAGGATGCACAACTGGCGGAGAGCTCTGGAGATAGCCCAGAAACATCGGGTGGAGGAGCCAGACCTGATGCAAAGGGTGCTCCAAGAAAGGATCAAGTACTTAAAGGCGTTGCAAAGGGAGGAATGGGATCCGGTGTACTTGCCGCATGTGGTAAAAGAGGATCCGAATAGTAGTCCAAGCGAGTAGGGAGAAGGATTTATATTGGTATTAAGTCAAAATTAGTTTAAGGAATAATTAAAACATAATTTAAAACTTAAAAACAAGGAATACACAGACATATTGTTATTTATTTTCTTCTAAATTTCCTTTTAATAGGCGGGTGACAACATGGGTTCCCCCGCTAAACCTCGAAGGACATTTTGGGCTGCCAGGGAGGCAGCATCAATGCGGGTTCTCTTCGTAGCATAGCCCACATGCGGAGTGACCACTGTAGAGGAGTAGAATATAAAAAAATAAATCAAGTACTTCGTGATAATGGGACTTAAAAGATAACAGCCAAAGGTGTCATACTGTCAAGTCAATCAATGAGAGATTGGAGCTGTTATACGTATGGCATTTCAAAAAAATTCCATTGAGAAATGTTTAAAAGAAATCACACACAAAAAAAATATATAAAAAAGAGTTTCTAAAGATTTAATTTCGATTTAAAGCAACTCACCAACATTATCCAAAGCCAAAAGCTTGTCTGTTGACCTCAAGGGTTCAGGATCCATAACGTCCAACCCGGCGGCAAAGATTCGGTTTGATTTCAAAGCCTCATAAAGATCATCCTGGTTGACAATTTCTATGGAAGAACCATAAAAATAATAATACTTAAACCTATAAAAAATCTTAATTATAAACAACTTACTGCCTCGGGCAATGTTGACCAGCACAGAGGTTTTCTTCATTTTGTTAAAGGCACTGGCATTAAACAGGCCCTGAGTTTCCGGGGTCAAGGGAGAAGCAATGACCAGGAAGTCACTTTCCTTCAGCAAAGTATCGAAATCCACCTTTTGGGCATTGAATTTTCCCTCGATCTCTAGACTAACACGATTTCGAGTGGTATACAGGACACGATCGATATCAAATCCGGACAGACGCTTGGCAATAGCCTGACCAATGCCACCAAAGCCATAGAAACCCACGGTGGAATCTCGAATGTCCTGGCCCAGAAGCCAATTAAGGTGATAGTTTTCCCAGTTGTCGCTGAAAAGGTTGAGTTATTTCAATATGGAAAAGTAATATTTTAAACCTAAAATACTCACCTGTCGATCTTCCTTCGCCCCTCCTGGAATCGCCGGGCAGCAGCTATGAGCAAACCCACCGCAAGATCGGCCACTGCCACGATTAACATAGCTGGAGTACTGCCCAGGGGTATTCCCCGCCTTTTTAGCTCCGGCACATCCACATTATTAATCCCCGAAGACATTGTAGATACCGCCTTGAATTGCGGACCGGCAGCATCCAAGACCTCGGCATTTAGAAGATCTCTTCCGCCCCAAATAGCGGCATGGCAACCCTTGATCTTCTCCAGGACTTCAGTTCGATTATGGGGAGGTTCTCTTGTTACCTGCACGATTTCGTATTTGTCCCTTAGGCTATCGATGCCCTCCGGCGGGACATCGGTGTGTGCGATTAGCACCTTATAGGGCTTTGGTTTGGACATTTTCAAAAGGCTTTTTGAGAGTGAAAGAGAAATAATGAAGGTGAAATAATAATTACAAGTGTTAAGATAATTATGAAAAAATATTCAGTGAAAGAGATTTGTTCTCTTTAGTTGCCAAAATTAATTAAAGAGTGTTTTCGAAAGCTTTCAAGCTCTTAAATTCTACAAAATATATTGAAACTCACCGTGGCAAATAGTTTTCAGCTGCACAGTTGAGTAACGACTGAAAAACTATTAGCTTGGAAAGTCGCTTTTATAGAGTGCCAGATATCACAGATACTTATCACTCGAAAAAAGCTGACAACAAATTTTAGAGAGCCTTTATCAACGACATTATTTTGTATAAATAACTAAGAAATCCCTTAACTCAAATGTTCATAACTTTCCTTTAGAAATGAATATTTACGAATGTCATACATTTTTATAAATGGTTTTTGTAGGAGCTTTAATAAACGCTGAAAATGATCAAATCGAAAATCCAAATTTTGTATCTATTTTTTTCTTGTTTTTATATATCATAAAAATTAAAAAAAAAAAAATTGGCAAAAAATTATATATCGAGTTTTAAATGCAGAAAAGTTTGCCTTCAAAAACCAAGAAGAAAAAACCAAACCAAACTGAAATTGGTTAATTTTAAGTCATGTTATGATCATAAAACCATTGAAGGGGTTACCAATTTTTAAGCCAAGGACCCTTTCACGGAAAACGAAAATAAATAAAACCATTATTTTTATATTTTTACAATTTACAATTTACGTTCAGTAGCTGAAATTCAGCTTCCTACTTAAATAATATTTGTAAAATAAGAGTCAGATTTAAATCTAATAATATTTGTATTTATCATATTCAATATCATTTTTCTATACAATTTTTTTTAACAATTTTATTATTTAGTTTCTTTTTAGTTTGTTTTTAAAAAGTTATTTATTCGAATTTCTTCAGTAAGCAGGCCGAATCATGGGCTTTCCCTCCATGGCATTTAGAATGTTGTTGGCAGCCAAGAGACTCATCTCAATGGTGGTCTTCATGGTCTGAGTGCCCATGTGGGGTAGGATAACTATAAGTATAAGTATAAAGTATACATATAATACAAAATATTTAAAAATAAAATATAAAAATCATATCTCACCGCAATTGGGCAGTTTAAGGAGCGGATTGTCGGCGGGCAGAGGTTCGGGAGTGGTGACATCCAAGCCAGCGGCAAATATCTTTCCACTGGTCAGGGCCTCATGCAGATCCGGTTGATTAACGAGACCTAAAATGGAAAAAACATATATGAATTTATTGAATTTTATTAAGTTACTATGAATACCCACCGCCCCTTGCCACATTCACAAACACCGAGGACTTTTTCATCTGGCAAAAGGCCTGGGCATTGAACTTCTCCCTCGTTTCGTTGGTGAGTGGTGCAGCCACCACCAGGAAATCGCTTTCCCTTAGCAGAGTATCAAAGGACACGTGCTCTGCCTTAAAGTCTCCATCATTTTCCTTTCTGGTTCGTGTGTGGTAAAGGATCTTGGCCACATCCCAGCTCTGGAGGCGCTTGGCAATCGCCTGGCTGATGCCTCCGAAACCAAAGAATCCGATCACCGAGTCCCTGATCTCCTGGCCCATCATCCAATTGATCTGCTCCGTTTTCCATTGCGACCTACAAAAAAATAAAAGGAATTGTAATTAAATAAAGTAAATAATTAGACAAAACATTCATCAAAAAGGGTATTCAAATGTCTGGTTAGCTAACAACCCCCCCCTGAAAACAAGCTTTCTATTCAAAAAGCTCTCTACCAGCTGTTACCCCAACCAGCTGTTGGCTCCTACCTCTCGATTTCCGTGCGCCCAGCATGGAAATGACGACCAGCTGCAATCATCAAACCGATGGCCAGATCCGCCACCGAATTCTTCACCACTCCCGGCGTGTGTCCCAAGGGGATTTGCCGTAGCTTAAACTCGGGCACATCCACAAAATCAATGCCCGACGACATGGTGCTAACGCATCGCAACTGAGGACCGGCTGCATCCAGGATGCCGGCATTGAGGGGCTGATAGTGGGCCCAATAGATGGCATCGACACCGGGTACCTTCTTCAGGATCTCATCCCGCGACGGCGGTACACTCTGGCACACAATGGTCTCCGCTCCGCGGGATCTGAGGAGCTCCAGCGCCGGCGTGGGGACATTTGGATGCGAGACGAGCACCTTGAAGGCAGTGGATGCAGCGCGGGACATGATAAAAACAATGAACTATCAGCCGTCGGTTACAGCGAAAAACTGCTTAGTGGAAAGTTTTGCAGTCCCAAAACAATTCTTAAGCTTTCGTAGGGGGTTGCTCTTCTTCTCAGTCTCTTAGGTTCTGACTTTGCTCTTAAACCTTAATTCTCTTGCTCATTTTGGCATGCAAATTGTAGCGGCAAGCTTTAATTTCTTATTTTCTATTTTTTGTGTGTTATTATACACTTTTGTGGGGTATTTCGATTTTTTAGAAAGGGGTTGCTACATCAACAGGTATATATTAATTGCACATTATATGTTGATTAAAAAATACATAGCGAAATTTAAACCCCTTGAATTGTGTGTGTTCGTGGCGGGGTGGCTTCTTCGGTGAAAAACAATCAGAATAGGAGTCCCACGACG
>JAEIHY010007619.1:0-24742 GCA_018904565.1 Drosophila tsacasi | reverse complement strand
GTACATTATTATGTCAGGCCTAAGAATTATTGTCGCAGATTGTTTTCCCCAGATAAATCCTGAGTTATGGGGGCAAACGCAGCGGGCAATAAAAAACACTATGGAGAGTCAAGAATGTGAAGAAAATAACTTATTTAGAGGGGTTGCAGATTATTGCAAAATACATTTCTGTGTTTTAGAAAACTTTGCCAGAGTCACGTAAAAAAACTTATTTGAAAAGTATGAGATTTATTTTTATGGTCCAAAGATTAAGAACATTATTGTTGTGTTAGAATTGTATTTAAATTGCTTTGATATAACCTAATTGTGCTTCAATTGTAGCAACTTATCCTCCCCCTCAATACTCCGTAATTATAAAGTAAAAAAATAAATATGTTACAGTTAAAAAAAGAAGAAAACAATGATTTATGCGGGTAGATAAACAGTTGGCTTAAGCTTAACCCCATCAAGCCGCAAATTGGAGCCCAGAGCGCAGTCACGCGAAAACCAACAAGAAAATGAGGCGAACGGTGGATAAATCATATAATTAATTGTTTCGTAATTCGGTTGTGAGTCCAAACATCATTAATATCTATAAGATTTTGACGAGCTGCTACCAGAGAGATCTGCCACCACTTTGACTTCTGGGACCCGCATACTGCCTTCGGGGCTTTGGGTTTCAATTAAACGCGCGGATTAAAAATACAGTGACTTTCGCACTTTGTCGTCTCTCCGACAAATTGGTTTAGAAAAGTATACGAACAGTATGGGATAATGGCATGCATGATTAATTAATAAAAATCATAATAAAGGCGTGGCGAATGACGTCACGTTTTTGTGATTAGCTCCGTTGAAGAAGCCAAAGGATTGTTGTGGGTTCGTAATTAGTTTTTTCCCCTTACTACTCTTTCGTCTAATGCATTTTGATTATGTGACAGACGGACGTCTTACGCTCCACTGGGTTTCGGGCTCGAAGGAAAACCGAAGGAAGTGTGGCAAATTTGATTAATTGCCGAGTATCGGACTGCTGTTGGGTGCTTATGAATATATTTTTGACAATGTGTCAGTGGGAGAAGAATTTCTAATAAAAATAAATAAGATAAAGAATTTATATTCTTTATAGGTTCGAAAATGTCTCCTTTACTGCGTTGCAAACTTCTGACGAAAATTATAATGCCCTGCAAGAGAATAAAAATATGGGAAAATTGTTGAGCGATCGCGGAGCAAACCTCTCGGTTGCTTCGATGGGTAGAGAAGTGGTGGGAGGGCTTAACCCATGGCTGTCATTGTCATTGAACGGCTGACAGTTGCACGAATGTAATTGGCAGTAAAGGCGAATGCAGAACGCAACGAAATTTGAGGCGTGTGAAAATGATCCACTCTAATCACTTCCACATACCCAGCACACCCCCCTCCACTCAAAGGCAAACACGGCTGCACTTCAATGTTTTCTGTATAAAAAACATTTTTAGGGAAACCCCCTTTTTGGCAGTTTCCAAAGGAGTATTCCTCGTGCTTTTGGAACTTCATGGAGAGCACCAAATTGAAACAATGGAATTGAAACAAAAATAATTTATAAATTGAGAACTTAAATATCATCTTGAATCTAATAAATAAGACTTATATCGTATTTATTTATATAAATGTATATTTTAATAAATGCAACTACAATACATCTTCAATTCATAAACATCTTAAAATGGTAATTGTGTGAGAGATATGATATACTATTTATATGATCTTAGACATAAAAAAGCTATACTTGAAAAATAGCTTTTTTACTCTAAAAGTCACTATGTTTAGCTACCAAATGGAAATATGGCTGCACTGATGTGTTGTTTACAATGAAATTTGCTGACTACCATCGAATCAGGGCCGAGTCTAGAGTCTTTGTCCAAAACTGAATCAGTTACTGTGCAACTTCCAAAGGCTTCGCTGCTTCAAAATTTTCTTAATCCAGAGCTAGTGAAAATGTCACCCCGTTGTTATATATTAGACCTTCCGATCGAGATCCTGGATCTGATTTACAAGTTTATTCCAAATATGAGAGATAAGCTTAATTTTGCCAAAGCCCATGGCGTTCTGGGAAAGGCATTCGCTTTTCATGCCGGTGATATTTTCAAGAAGATCGAAATTGGGGAACGCCCAATCCAGGATTGGTCAGACATTTTGTCGCTGTGTGGATCCTCCGTCACCAGGATCATGACCAGAGAGGTGAACAACACAGTGGTTGTGGTCAAGCTAGCCTCCATGTACTGCCCCAACCAGGAGGAGTTTTTTTTACCCGTTCGCAGCAGTTTCTGGAAACTAATCAAGCCGATGCTTTTAAATCTTAAAAATTTGGTTTGGGTTGGACTTATGAACAGTTTTGAGAAGGTTGATGTGGTTGACACGCTGCTGCAAATGCCCAAGCTAAAAAACTTGCAATTACTCTATTTCAACCGTCGAGAAAGTAAGTAATGGGGAATTGGAAAGCAGAAATTAAATGGGAGTTTATCAAATGTAAATAACTTTTCAGTGGAAGAAGTTCGCAAACTTGTGAATCTGACGGAATTGACTATAATGAGCAAGAAAGAAGAACCCATTGATATCTTCAAAATGTGTTCCCCAATGAAGAGCATTGATAGTCTGGAGTTCAACAACGCTATTATCCGCATTCCCAAGAGTCATGGTCAGGAACAATTGTGGCCGAAAATCGAATTACTTCGCATCTCTGGGGTCTTCCGCACTTCGCTGCCTTACTTGCCGAGTTTAAAATATTTGACCATTAACAAGACATGCATGAGTCTTACCGATGTTTTTGGAGAATCGGTCTTCAGTTATGGCAAGACCTTGGAGTCGCTGCGTTTTTGTCCAGAAGTCCCCAGAATCCTCGATGCTAATGAACTCGGCATAATAATGAAGCTGAAGGCTCTAAAGATACTCGATGTTCAGTTGGGATGCGATGATTACATGCACTATATAAGCCTATCGGAGAACCTGGAGGAGTTGGTCTTGCGTAATTCAAAAATTACTAATCGTGGAGCCATGACGGCGATTTATAGATGTAAAAAATTGCGTCGTCTTGATCTTACTGGATGCCCAATGGTCGACAGCGGTATGGTTATGGAAGCTGTCCCTGCTTTACTCTGCCTCCGCCCTCTGGCGGATAATCCATTTGTACTCTGTGTTAGTATGGGATTCGGATTTGTCGATAAGGTAAGTTGATTAATAAATAATATGTATTTTGATCATTAACATACTATATTTATTATTTTATACGTAAATATGTCCATACATCAATTTTATTCTAAAACAATTTTTTTATTTTCAGAGCATGCTTGGTGGAGTATTGGACATTCAATATGATTGGGACAACTTTTTTTTTAACTTCAACATTTAATGGACAAAATACGAATTAAATCATTTCAAAAAAAGGAATACAGGAATTCGTTTATACGAATTTAAAAACTTTTTCCACCGTTTAGTTTTTCGGATTAAAAAATATTATGTATGAATATGGAATAAATTCAATTGCTTTTTGGTTATTAAAATACAAATAAAGGATCAAGTTTCTAAATATTTAAACTGTAATTAATCAGAAATTTATTTATTTAAGGTAAAAATCGGAAAAAACGCTTCTACTAACAGGAAGTATATAAACCATTCATATATATTCAAAATTTACTTTTAATATTTTCCAATTCATATCACATTTACAGTTTTACATTTACAATGAAAATATTAAAATGGAAAAAGAGATTTGAAATTATTTTTTTTAATTTTTATAATAATTTCTAAAAATAACTCTATACAATCTAATAAAAATAACAAGCAAATTCATATAAATTCTGCATTCTCACGAAATACGTGAGAACAATTAGCAAAATAATAAATAAAACCTAGAAAATATTACTTTAATTTCCAAAAATAACCAGAAAACTTACTAGAAACAACTCTATAAAATCTAATAAAAATAACAACCGAATTTACATAATTTCTCCATTCTTACAAAAACCTGCACATAATTATGTGTCTTAAAAGCACATAATTTAACGACGAGAAAAAATTCCCGACTTGAGAAACAAGTTTCGAAAATCTAAGCAGGATGTAAGCAACGAACTGGACAAAGAAATATAAAAGGACAAACAAATATAGAATAATTTTATGCAACAAGATCATAAAAATTTCCGCACCATATATACATGACCGTTGGTCATAAATATTCAAATTTCACACCGAAACAGTCGCAGCATCCCGAGTATTTGCATCAATCATGGGGCAAACCGTACAAAAAAAAGAGGCTCATTAAAAATCATAAAAGGGAATTCGGTGCTCTCAGTGTCTTCCTTCGCTGCGATATCCTGCCCAGCTGACCCACCAGGATATGTATTTGCATATAAAAGGCATTTAAACGCAACAAATTGCATGTAAATGGAGTTTTTCCCCACGAACCGAACTCGCCACCACTAATTATGCTCATTCACAGGATGCCGAGATAAATCTTTGGGAAAACTGTCCCATGTCGGGTGGTGATGGTGGTGGGTCATTCTCGTCCTGCTGGACCGAATGTGTCCTGCCTATAAATTTTCAAATTATTTTTGCCCGTTTCCCAGGACAACAACGAGGAACAACGTGTTAATGCCGATGGACTCTAACCCTTTTCGGGATGTCCTTGTCATCGCCTGACACTAATGTGCCGCATTACAAACTGTTGAGCAATTTAATTTAATGCCCGGTACTCCTCTCGGTCCTTGTCCCATCTCGTTTGCCGCTGCTTAAGATTTATTCCAGAAATTTACATGGCACATTTTTCAAGGGTTAAGTTTTTTCGCTTCCGCCGAATTTATTTCCTACTCGTTCCTGTAGGTTTTTCTTCTTTTTGCGGTTTTCGGTGTTATTTTTGGTTCATTAATTGTAATTTTCTGGCTGAGTTTTGATTTAATTAAGTTGCTGCTCACTGAGGGCACAGAAGGGCCCTCTGAAGAGTTGTTCCAAACTAAATGAGTTGGAATAATGTCCGTGGCTGGGACTCTTTGAGGAACTGAAACGAATGAGCTGAGGATGGGTTTCGAATGGGTAAAAATATATATAAAGACTTGGCCACCTGGCACATAAGTCAGGAAATACTGATTTTATTTGTAGGAAATCTTAGGATTTTATTAAAGTAATTTTCTTTATTAGTTTAGCTTGATTTCTTTCTTAAATAGAGGTATCACTTATTAATAATTTAATTGAGTCTTCAATTCCTTCTTAATTTATATTATCTTTAATCTTTTTTTTTTATATTATCTTTTCATTGGTTACTTGGAAACTATAGAAAAATCTATTAAAAATATAAAATTGGTTAAAAAATAGGTTCAACACTTATACTTCTTTGAATTTCATTATACAGTCTACAAACTATGTACTTAATTTGGTCTCCCAGAGAAACCACAACTTAATATACTTTTAAAATCTGTCACAAATCTATTTTACCTTGCATCGGTTTAGTTTTAAAAGATTTATTTTATTTTAAACCAATGCAAGCGATTAAACTAAGCTCAACTTCTGCAACTTCAACCACAAAGGCGAGAAAAAAGGTTCATTATACCCTCCGGTCTAATAGCTGCACTAAGATTACCACTGTCTGTCAATCACGTTTATGACTTCTAATGACAATTCTCATTTTTTTTTTTTTTATCGTGCGTCTGTCATCAATAAATTAACTCGATACAAAGCTAAAGCCAAAGCGCACGCGATTGAACAGAAAATCGAGGGAAAAAGCTCAAATGAGCTGCGATTTTTTTATTGCCACGTCGCGTAGTCGTCATTTCACCTTTTGTGATTTTGTGCGCACGTCACCGGGAAATCGAATGCCAGAGCAGACAAACTTAATTTCATTTTTTATTTATTTATTTAGCCATGACAGCCAAAACCGATTCGGTTCAATGTTTCGCATTTTACAACATTATTTAATATTGGCTGATCAGCGTTGGACGGACGACTTCCAGTAACATAGCCCATCTCCCCCGGAGGTGTCATGGTCTCGTCTGGTCGTCTCTTGTCGTCTCTCCGTGACTTTTATGCGCAATTGCCCGCTAATGGCCCTGACTTGGCTTCTGGAACGTCATTCGCATCATCATCGTCGCCATCGCCATCCATTGCCATCGCCCATCACGAGACTTGGGACTTGCACATTCCGATTGCCAGCGGGCAAGATGCATTTTTCACTTGGCTGTCAACGCAACGACACGGCCACATTACCAGCAGAACATAAAGAAACTTTGCTACACCAGCACGAGGGGAGATTTGGAAATTATTATAGAAGTATATATATTATTTCAGAAAGAGTATAGGGATCTGAAAGAACCTTTAAGTATCGCTCTTCTATAGTCAATAAATAATTGTAAGTTGGTTCGAAATTAATTTAAATTTAACCTTTCATTCTATCTATCCATCTTTCTATATTTTACAAAATAATCACCAAAACTCTTCGATTAACCCCCTCAGGAACCGATTACCCGGCAAACTCTTGGCCAAGTTCCCAGATAGAATCGTCCGTCATTGAGTGGGTGAATGGATGACTTAACCCGCGGCCGCCCAGCTACCAACTACTCCACCTGTCTGCACTGATTGAATGACTGAAATGGGGGAACTAAAGGAAGGTAGAGGAAAGTCCAAGGAGTGAAGGAAACTTGCGGTAGCTCCATATAGTTTGATTATCCGCCAGCTAATCCCGGGGACCCCTCGGCAGAGAGCATGGTTTTATGACAGAGACACCTTCCCTCGCTCGACATAAAATCTTAATATATGAAATTAAGCTGCCATAAATTCACTTTAATGCGCTTTAACTTAATTGCGAGCTCGGAAATTGCAATGAAAATAAAACTACTTCAGCTCTCGACTGCGCCAGGTGTCATTGAAGTAAAACACTAAAAAAGGCGCCGTGAAGGAGTGCATCAGATAGATTATTAAAATATATTCCAGCTCCAACCTGAATAATTGAAATTTTAGTGTCGAGAAAAAGAAGAAAGTTTCGTCTGGTTTTCTAATTAGGAACTTCTCTCAAGTCCTCATTAATAATCAAACTACAGGACAGGGGAACGTGCGCCAGACAAGGCATTAAATCAATTAATTTGAATAGTTGTGCCAACATTTAGAGCAATTTTTCAGTGACAAGAGGCGCGTGTCGTGGGGGAACCCTTGACATTCTATAGGAGTTGCCATTGATTTTTGGAGGGGACAGTTTTGTCAAGATTTATGGAGGGAACAGATACTAGGCATTTCGGGGGTCTCCACCACTGTGGGCATGCTTCACCGCCTGCATCCCATAATTAAGTGCCAGCCATGGCTTTGTGACTTTACAAATTCCAATCAGCACAGCCTCTGAATCCCAATTGATTCCTAGGACAAGCCATAATGTTCCGATCATGATCCACATGGCTGACTGGCTGCGCTCTGTGGATCCTATGATTTATGATCAGGGGGACAGGCAACATGTTTATTTTAAGAGAGAGAGACCACAGCTGAGCCCAGGAAATGTTGTCTAGTACTGGAATTATCAGGATAATTATATATTTTGATGAACTAGAAATTTATATAATATATACAGCAATTTAGGAGCTTAACGCGTTGAAAACACTAAATTAAAACCAGCTAAAAATCTTATCATATTTAACAATATGTAAAATATCTTATAATAAAAATATTCCACCTAATAAACCCCGTTTTAACTGATCATATCTTTACTAATTTATTTCTCACGATCCATCTTCATGATGCTCCCTCTTTTTTCCCAATATTCAAATGAATAATTTGTTAATTAATCATGTAAACTCAAGAAGAAGCAAGATAAACTGGAATTTTGACTACAAAACTTCTACAAGTTTTCAATGCAAGCGCTGCGCTTTTCCTCTAGCCTCCAGATGAGTGAAAAGAGGGAAATAGATGCCGAAACATTTCGGCAAGATTAATGAAGTTTTCTACATAAATCGAGAACAAAAGCAGCCAAAAATCAACATCAAAAGTTTTGGGCTCATCACTCAACCGAAACGGTCAGCAGTCAGGGAAGATGCAGCATCCGTCGGAATTTACCTTGGTCATGTCACGGCAAAACGGACAATGGACAATGGGCGGCGTTAATAATTCATGTTTCAATTAATTGCCATTTTGTAGCCCTTTTCCCGCAGCATTCAGTCAACACCTTGACCAGACACTCTGTCTGTGGATGGACTCACCTTTCGTTTGTGATGCCATGTGAAGTGCCAAGACGAATTTCAAGTTTTTGTTTGGCCCTTCTGGGCATTAGGATGATTAATCCTTCGGTACTTGCCTGGTCAGTTTTTGTGCGCAATTTGCTTTGATTAATTTTTCTCCTTTTTATTTATTTATTTTTTTTTTTGGCTGCGTGTGATGTGATCTCATGTCTCTGCAGCATCTTTCTCGCTATTCATGAGCTTCACAAATGAGTGAACTTCTTGTGCTGGATCAAAGGGTTAAGCTAAGCGGAAGATATTTGCGGATAATGCGGATGATTCTGGGAATATCAAAGAGAACTTGGAGCTGATCTTCAAACACATCAATATTTATCAACAAAATGTTTCTAAACGTTATCAATGATACTAGAAATTCTAAGAGAAATGAGTAACTTTCAGGAATGAAAAGAAACTTCATATATTCTCTCAATAAATTTTTTAGGTTTTTTATAGCTTTTTTAACCAAAACAATAATACATTTAATGTTCGCTTTAAGTGTATTATTTTTCAAAGCCAGAATCTACTCCTCTCCAGCATTGACTTTGACATTGACATTCCTTTTAAGTGCCAAGTGGCGAAATAAGTCTGCTCAGAGTCCATAAATTGCCATAAAAAGGCTTAAAGTGCTTAGAAACCAACGAAAAATTACTTCAAATACATTCAGTCTGCTAGAAATAAAAAGCCAATCAAAGAGACAACGACGGATTCACTTGAACTTGAGCTTTGCAGCGACGCAGATGACAGAAAACCAAAAGAATCTCAAGGAAATCGTGCGTGTAACTGCCTCGGCGACGACAACAAAACAATTTACATATTGACAAGGCTGTCAGGGCTTCGTCTTCGCAGCAAATTCGATGGCCACAAGAATGCTTTTGATATAATGCAATTTTCAGACAGATATGAAGAGCAACCGCTCCGGTAGCATTTGTCGAGCTGTCAGACGATTGTGTAAGGTTATATCCACTAGAGATGTCGTTGTACCTGATTGTGGGAGGGAGTCAAAATGTAATTTCTAGTCAAAGTCAAACCAAAATGCAGTTTAACACTTGTCAGCCGGCATTCAAGCAGCTCTGGCTGCGACGTGTAACTGAGACATGCAATCCAATGCATCGGGCAGCCCCAACCTAACATCAAAGTAAAAACTTTTTCTATATAAAAACGCACCAGGGGGTCCCCCGATTCGGTTATGTGCTCTTCTAGCTTCACTGTTTTGGTTACACAAAAATACCCTAAAGCTGAATGGAGTCTCACAGAAAAGTAATTCAGTTTCATGTTGTCTTTTCATAAATATTTGAACATCAATTAAAATAACTTCTTAGTAGAGCCCTGCCTTAAGCTTCTGTTATTTTTCTTATATTCTTCAATGGGTTTTACAATAATTATTTTGAATAATTCTCTTCTTACCTTACCTTTGTTTTATTATCATTAAATCCCAGTGCCTAGATCCCATTTTTTCCTCTTAACTACTAGATAGGGCATCCATTATTCCTAGTTCTTCTCTTATGGTTGGTTTGCCAGTCTCCCTTCCTGTCGTGTCATTTGGTATGTCGCCGCCTTCCCTTCAATTGAATTCTTGTATTATTTTTTTCCCTTTCGGCATTTCAGCTACAAAGTGCTGACTCCACTCCGTTCCCCTACCGATTTCCTAGATATGTTTGTGCTCTTATTTTCGGCTGGGCTTCAAACACTCACGTCCGCCGGCTTCTTCGCCTTTTGCCTTTAATTAGCAGGCCGATTTATTTATTTATTTTGTGTTCTGTTGTGGGTTTATCTCGCTGACTGGCTCATTATTGGGCTGCTTGAGATTCCTCCTATTGAATTACATTGGAAACTATTTGGGGAAATTCTTCTTGTTGTTTCAATAAGAGTGCTTTCTTTCGTGGAGATTATAAATTCGATTCGCTTGGGTTTATTCAGTGTGGAATGATTTGATTAAAATGTTTGTGGTGGCCAGGGGGCAGGCAATAAATGTCTAATAAAAATATAATTATTACTACTATCCCACCGTATTTCTGGGTTCGAGGTTCGCAGTTTATCTTTCGGTTTTTATGGCTGCTACATCCTCGCCAGGCACCTTATCGGCAGGCAGAGAGAGTGTGTGAGGTTAAGCCACTCCCCTACCCATAAATTTTCCAAATGTTTTCCAGGGTATTCCCTCCCTCACCCTGCACACCTTCCATCCTGAATTGTAATTTTATGTGAAAATTTGTTTATTAAGTAGACTTTGATAGTTTCTCGTGGCCACTGGAGAACTTAGTTTAATTTATTTCCTTTTTTCCTTCCGGGAGGATGGTAATTAAATGGGTGCGGTTTGGCCATTAAAAGAGAAATAAATTTATCTGGCATTAGTCTTGATTTGTTTCCACATACTTATACGTATTTATATTAAGCCTCTCAAGTTCTTCCGCATTTCTGTAAAGATTTATTTGTAGATTTTTCTTTGTTAACACTCCGATGCTGCTGGAAAACTTATTTGTAAAAAAACTTCCCCCAAAGAAACAGAAGGTAATTAATAATTAATATATTTTTGGGATAACAAATAAGTCATTTCTAGAACTCGGCACATTCCAGCTTCCCTTATTCCTTTAGCAGGTCTAATTATTTAAAATTTGTGGCATTTATTTTGGGTCCCCTAAGAGATTTCTCACAGTTTTTTCCCAGTTCTAAATTTAACAACAAAATGGAGCAATAAAAAGGCGTCACCTTGCCAAATGGCTTTCAATTTGTGGCGTCGGGGAAAAACTTGGATGTAGGGCCGGGGAAAATGTGTTTTATTCTCGGGCGCCCACTTGAGGCACTGTTTAGGGGTTCAGGGAGGAAAGGTGGTGTTCTGAATGAGGTGATTTTTAAATTAGACTGTTGGGGTAACACGAAATGCTCCCCAGCAGCGTTTTAATTCGAATTTAAAAGGGGAATTGTGTTGAAAGGCAATGAAGGGATTGTAAAACAAACAACACAAGTCAATATGGTATCTTTAAAATGTTTTATATATCTAAAACTTTGTTGTATATATATTAAATGAATTTGTTGTCAAGTCATATATACGGAGAATTTATTACATTTTTTTTCTACATTGTTTAAGCACCATTTTACTGTTTATAATTCTATACATGCTAATATTGAACCCTTATAAGATTATTTTTTTATTATAAACCTTATTTAGCTAATGCAACCTATTCCTTATCAATTTCAGACATCCAAATATCCATATAAAAGTCGTAAATCAAACAGACCTCTCACTGGATATATGGACAGTGCATTTATTAACTCCCCGAGGAGGAACCAAGTGGGTCAACCTCCTGTAACCTGCCAAACCACTTGGTGGCCACGCAATCCCTTGACCCAAAAGGGTTGTCCAGCTTGGGAACCCCATGCCAAACCAATACCAATCCCATTTCCAATCCTTTGCCATCCTCGAGTGTCAGTTTGTGGTCATATTTCATTTTCGTTGTCCAACTCGTTTTTTGGTCAACTTGTGGTTGAGGCTTCGCAAAGAAACAAAGACTCTCCTCGTCTCGCCTTATAGTGGCATCCGATGGACATTAACATTTACATTTTTATTACAAACAAATTCGTTGCGGTTACAAATGCGTCAATGCAAATAAATTTTTAAAAATAAAAGGAGGGTTACTTCCTTGGTCCACTCGGAGGAGTATACTTCTGTCAAAGACAGTACAAATTACGAACGGTCAATAAATCATGGAGCTTGTCAAAATAAATGCATAAAACTGTTGAGAATTAGAGAAAAAAAAGTGAGTTTATCAATTGAAATGGTTAGTTTTAGCCTTTGGGGAATTGGATTTGTTAAAGGCTTAGGCAAGTTTGTCAAGTTAAGTAAAGTTTTGTAGGGTATATCGGTTATAAAAAGTATATTTGAAGAAATTTCAGGAATTTTCGTTCAAACACTTTCTCAAATTATTTTTTTGAAAAGTATGTATTTGTTACAAGAATTTAAAGCTTTTATAAATTATATATTATTATTTTTTACTTATTAGTTTTAGTTTTTTACATATACTTTAATATTTGTTTATGTAGTAATTCTTCATCGCTTAGATGTTTACATTTTAACTAAATAATATTATTTTCTTATATTTCATAAGCAGACATATGGCAAAAAAATAATTTAATATAAATTTGTCCAGAGTTATAGAGTTATATATTAATTATACATATAATGTAAGGTGAAAACGTTTCCCTATATATGGTCAATTATTTTTCAGAGCATTCCCTAGTTCATATTATCGTACTTTAAGCAAATAATGGTCAAATGGTCAAACGGTGGTCACTGCTTAAGCGTTTATAATTTTTCGATTTATAGTCACATTTATTTACCGATGTGCCGATAAAAGGACAATGCCAGGAAAAGGAAGCCAGTGAATAAGTCAGGCAAATGATTGATTGCCCAGTGAAAGAAAGCCAGACAGACGATTCCCAAAGGAATTGAGGAGCAATCGCCTTGGTCCAGCTGTAAACAGGATAAGGGACGGGTCAGGACAGGACAGGACAGACCAGGCCAAGGCAAATTTGTAACAATAAAGCGTAAAGTTAGGCGTCTTTTGGGAAATTCGCAACGCCCAGAAAGCCAGAAGAAAGGGTTAAGGAAACCGGAAACTTGCTAAACGAGTCGGCGTTAGATAAAATCCCCACCGAAGGGATGAATGATTGATACCCGGCAGTCACACAAAAATTACTCAATTAGTTAGGCATTAGCCAGAAGGAGGAAAATCATTTGCTGGAAACCCCTTTCTTCACAACCACAACGACTCTTTCGATTCCTTTTGACTTCTTAGCTGCGGCGTAAGTCCAGTGGCCTGGGCAATTAGGGGAAAACTCAATTGGTCGACCACAGAAACCCCATTATAAACAATTTTCCTTATCGCTACCGAACGAAGAATAAGGTAAGGAAAACCTAAAATGCATTAGAAGGGAAAACCATCTAAGAGCCATCACATTAGAACCTTCTTAGACACTTGGCCCCGACAACAAACAGAAATTGCTGCAAATCACGGCAAGTAAATTGGACAAAATTGAGGCCCGAATTTTGTGGGTAAATTAAGTATAAAGTACACCCAAGAGGAGTTACGTTACCCTCACCCCGAGTTTGGAGACGATGCATGATTAACCGCAGACGGAGGAGGAGGAGGGAGCATAATGCAGACGCTCTCGATGTCGCGACAGGAGGAGATTGGGTTTGGGTTTCGGTGATGGGTTATGGGTTGTGTCTTTTGGGTTCTGGTTTCTTGGGTTTTCTCTGGCAATTAACTGGCGCTAGCTAAGGGGAACCTATGCATTAAATGAGGTGGAGGTTAGGAGTGTAGAAAGGGAATGGTTTTAAGTTGCCTTGTTAGGTTCAAGAACCTCAGGAAAACTTGTATGGATCATCACAGGAATTGTCAATTATTTTGTATTAACGTCACACATTTTGTTTATCAAATATTAAACCTTTGTGGGGTGTTTTTATTATCTCTATCAATACCATTTCCATTTATTTTTGGTTCACTTCAATGTTACGCGTCAATGCCAGAAAGTAGCCCCTTAAAAACATCAACCTTAACCATCAAGTTCTCTGGCAATTAGTGTGCACAAAAAACACTCAAAGTGTTTTAACCCATTGTTATCACTTTGGATATTGTTGTCAAATGCAAAGTGCACTCAAGTGTCGAAAGAATAAATTGTGGCTCTTTCTGTGAATGACACAAACCCGACGACACGCTGCCAAATTTAAAATCACAACTGAATAGCACTTGAGACAGTCACAACAAGGACACAAAAAGTTGCAATTAGCAAATGTAAACAACAAATAACTCAATGATAATAACGATGCCAATCCATATCGAAATGAGACGTAATTCGGTTGGCTTTTTCTCGCTCTTTAATATAAACTTATTAAGTTAATTAGCTGTGATTTGGCCAGGCAAGAATATTCATCTCGCCCGGCATCATTACCAGAAAATTGCAGTCCGAAAAAATGTGTATCGCCAACAGCAGCAGCTACCGGTTAATGCATTAAAGTATTATGCAAAAATAAAAATAAAATTGCAAGGAAAAAAGGGGACGGCTCAAAAGGGAAGATTCAAGAGTTTTGAAAAGAGAATTTGTGTGGGAAATTTATTTAAATAAAATTACATCGCATAATAAGAGATATTTATAAATATTATAAGTGATTTGGTAAATTTTTGTAATACCCTTGGGTTTAATGTTTTTAATATAAGCGGTTAAACTTATTAACTAAAATATTTAATTGTTAACAATATAAATTTACGTACTTATTTCGTTTAAATAAATTGAATTCTGAAACAATTCTTTTGTAAATTCTAAAAAGTTTATATAGGTTTATTATTTATTATTTAAAATCCCAAATAATATTCTATTATTTTCCCAAAAAGTTTTCCTCCTCCCCTGTTTAACCTGTAAAAACCAGCAAAAAGTCAAATGAAACTCAGTCAACACCTTGCCCCAATGCAACCTGAAAAGAAATAAAAATCCCAACGCATTTTTAATGGATTTTTTACGAATGGACTCTGTGGACACGAGTGGAGTCGGTATTATGCGGGCATTACTGTTGTTTGTTTTCACAGGAGCTCAGCCCACAAGCCGCACCGAAACCCAGACCCCAATCCATGAAACCCAACCGAAACCAAACAAACGGCTCCAAAAGAGAAGCTGAACATTTTGTAATATTAAAACCTGCGGTCAGGCCTGGGACTGGGCGTGGCTGTCGTTGCATCAGTTGCATCGGGGGAACCCCTGAGAGCAGGGGGATCGGGCTATCCAACGGATCTCTGCGCGTGGCCCAAGCGTGAAAAGTGCTCTTTGCCATTGCCAAAAAGCTGAAAATCAGCCAACAAAAACAAGAAGCTTAAATGAAAAAATAAAAATAAAATGTTGAGGAAAATTTTGAGGATTTTTGGACTTGAAGATACCTTAGGAAGTGAATATAGGAACTTTATTATAAGATATAGGTAAATGTATAAAGATTATACTAAAACATATTAATTTCCCGCTTCTATAAATTCTTATAAATTAATTATTCTTTCCAACACAAGAAAAATTATAATTCCTATAAATGTAATTAATGAAAGTTCTATAATACCCCCCTAAAAGCCCCATTACAGGATATCCAATTGGAGGAAGAGAAAAAAAGTGTTAATAACACTAATTTGTCTGCGGTCAAAATGGTAATTTTTGTGGATTTTTCTGTTGGTTGGAATTGGGTACGTTTGCCTGGCTTTTGTTTTATATTTTTGCGTGCTGTGATTGGCAATTGTCAGGTAGGACTTTATGGTAAGTAGGTGAAAGGCAAAGAGTGGCAGCCAGAAGATAATGAGATGTAAATGACCACGAGGATCGGATACAGTTTTGATTGTAGTTGTCTCGGGCCTCGGCCTCTGGATATCTGCACGTAATTGGGTGCCAAAAACACACCACAGATCATCGACAATTGGCCAGGCCAATAAGGAAGGGAAAATCTTAACAAAAAAGAGGTGCGAAAAGGGTCGAAAAGTTAATTGGAGTTTGTTTTAACTTGGAATGAGTTATCAAGGTGATTTGTAGCTGTTTAATACAAGCCGAGAAAGATTCAAAGAGTATCTTTTGGATATTTTAATTTATTATTCCACTTTCTGGACAAGAATTCCTAGTCACTAAACCGGCTGTCACATGCTTTGTAAACCAATCGCATTAACTATAATTGTAGCTACTTCAGTTATGTTAATAACCTTAACCAACTTGGTTGAGCATACTTGGCCGTAAGTTAAGCGTAACCCTTTTACCGGTTAACCATTAGTCCTGCCCTGTTTAATAGCTCCTTTGCCCCTTTCAACCCACAAATATGTATAAAGGCACCCGCATCCTGCGAAAAGTAATGCAAATAGTTAACTGGGATAGTGGGGAGGTTGGGTGACTTATAATCAGACGTGCTTCCACCTGGTGCTTAGTCACCCTTTTCCTGCTGCTGTACGCCATTTCAGGGCAATTATCCTTGGCTCTCCTGGGTTAGTTCAGCTTTTTCAGGAATTTAGCTGCGTAATTCCTTGCTTTTAACGGTTATTTTATGTACACTTGCAGGCACTTCAAACTAGTAATTAATTTCTTAAATTTTTAAATGAGACTTTTATAGATAGATTAAAGGAAATTCAATAGCTTACTAAATATAAATTTACATTTATATTAGAAAATATATTGTACAAGTAGAAAAAATATATAGAAATTACTGCTAGTTATTCCCTTTAATTCCTCTTAAGTATTATACTTCTATTGCCCCTACAAATTTCTCCAACCTTTATCAAAAAGCTTCCCCCTTTCACTGGTTATTTAAATTTCAGCCTTTGTCTGGACCAAAAAGAAAGCTCTCTAGCGGCATCCTCATAATCATCAGCATCCTCATCCTTGGCACATCCCAATGCACTCAAGCATATAGAGCAATAAACATGGCCAAACGATGACCACACATAAATGCAGGGACCCCAAAGCGGAAGAAACGCACTCTTCTTTTCCCAATCAAATGGAAATAATTGTGGTGGCAGTCCGAGGACCAGAAGACGAAGTGTTCCTCATTGTGTGCCCTTCTTCCTACGCCCTAGTTGACCAAGCTCATCCTCATCCTCAGCCTCATCCGCATCGATTCCATCTATCCCCAAACCCAGAGTCGCACTCATTGAAGTGTTGATGCATCCAGCGGCCTATTGATGTGGCCACGGACAGTGGTTCTTAGCAGGGATGACCATTTGGATTTTTTTTATGGTTAAGTTTCAATGTTTTCGAATTTTTAAAGATTTCTACATTAAAATCTTTCAGAAATTAGTCATAAAAACACTTAAATCAAATAAGGTAAGAAAATATGTGAAAAAGAAAACAGTCTTTTAAACATTTGCATTTATTTGGTTATTTTATTTTTTTAATTATGTTAAAACTTATCAAGACTTTGGTAAATATATTTGTTATTTTCTTTAATCTACCATTCATTTTTAAAAATTAACTTTATATATTTTTTTAAGCATCACTGCTTCTATACACCTTCTGCCTTTTTGCCTCGCCACATCAATGATTTCTTTATTGAGCCTGCTCGGCGAACTCCTTTGGGATCCGGTGGTCATTGTAAGTAGCCTGAACAGAGAACTCTGCCAATTAGTTCGTCTATCATTGTGAGGCTGCCACAAAAGGGATTTTGTGGTTAGTTAGTGGCTTTGCTTAGGCTTCACGAGGGTGGAGAGAGAAAGAGCAGGGGGTTAAAGAAGGGGTTAAGCTGCCTTATGAGTTATTCCCTTCAGCCCAGAACATTGGCTGTTTGAGCTATCGAGAGAGTAAAACGGGCATGATTTTTGGAGAAGGATTTAAGTCTTTATGAGAAATTTTGATAAAAACATCTATTTATATATATTTTACTCAGAAAGTCTTAAAATTTACTTACTAAACTGTAATATAAAAAACCTTAATGGCACTAAGTTAAGAGGATTAAATTAAAATACTTAAACTTGTAATATTTACTTAAAATTGTAATATTTATTAAAGATTATTTCTTTCTTAAGAAAAACATAACCACTTAAGCTGAATACTTTCTAAACATACCAACAAAAATAGGTATATTTTCCTACCCACATCTCTAAAAAAAAATCCTGCACCCCTAAAAGGCATCAACAACTCCAAGTGAGTGCTTAGGGTCCTCTCCCTACAACAGCTTACCTAAATAAACTAACATCTCGCATAAAAGGAGATCTGCAACCCTTCCCTAAGAAATCTTTCCAAACAATTAAGCCCAGCATTTGTGAAAACCAATCCTTGACAATATTCCCCTTAGTAAAAGAAACTCTTTTTTCAGAAGCTCTGCTCTATAGAAATGCCGACACACTCGACTCGACTCGCCGAAAAAAAGTGAGATACGAGGGGAGATTCTAAAGGAATTTCTCAAGTGTTTGCCGCCACTGCGCGTTATGCAAATTTCTCGGGACTCGGGAGCAAAAAAAAGTGGAATTATTTATGAAGGAATGAAAGAAATCTAACCGAATTTGTTGCAGCTCAAAAGTACAAAACAGAAAGGAGCCGAGCCAAGCGAAGCGTATGCCACTTGTGCCCAGTACAGTTGTCATTTGAATTGGTATAAGAAGGGGAATCCCTAGGAGAGTCGACTGGGAAATACCCTTTTTATACAAATATTTTATATTATTTATTTTTTGTAACATATTAATTTCATTTAATTTTGTGGTTAGAGGTCTTATGCTATGGAAGTTTATTAAGGTCTTTTGTTGAATATCTATTTATATTTATTTTTGTATTTTTAATTTGATATTATTTTCTCATTTACATTCTGATCATAAAAATTAAATGACTTTATCTCTTTTTAGGGGTGTTTAAGTATTCCTTCACTGAGCTTATTTAACAGAGTTCTATTATCTGTTGAGACTTTGCTAGGATAGTCAATAAATACTTTTTGCAATTTTGTTGTATTTATATTTTTTAGATTTTAAATTAGATTTTCTTTTTGTTTTTAATTTATAATAAAATTAAGCGAGGTTTTCCTTCACAATCTTAAGGGTATTCAAGTACTCATTCACTGAACTTATCCTTCCTTCAATATTATCCACGACAGATGGTCAGTTGGTAAGTCACATCAACCACCACGAACACGTGTACGTGTTGGCAGTTCGTCAGTTCCTCAGTCAGTCAGTCAGTCACTCAGTCACTCAGTCCAGTTCGGTTCAGTCCTTTGGCAGTGCTTCCACTCAGTCACTTGTGAGTCAGTGGGTTTGGGTTCGAGCAAATATGACAATTCCCTCGCACTCGCAGTCGCGGCATCTTGAACCCTCGTTGTGCCGTGAACCTTTTGGGGGTTGTTGGCTGTAACTCCGACCCCGAGCAAGACCACGGCTAGGACCACGACCCCAACCCCCGTTCCTCGGTAGAGACAGTTTACCAATGATGGTGACGGGTACAGTTTGTGCATTGATACTGTTGTGGTGGTCGTCAAATGCCGGCGATGCCACTTGGCTGAATGACAAAACACAGAGGGGGGTTTAAGAAGTTCAAAATGGGAAAGTATTTTATAATTTAGGTATTATAATAATAAGACTTGAAAAGTATTTTTTAATCAGTTTGAAAGTACTTTAAATGCTGAAATTAATTGTTTAAGTGCTAATGTTCACAAAACTTTAAAAAATATTTTAAAATATGTATATATGATTAACACTTCCTATAAATATTGATTTCATTAAATAATGTCTAATATTTATAAGTTTACTGTAATTTTAAGCGTCCCAAAATGTATATGTAAAGTTAAATATTTGAACTTAAACATATATCAAAGATAAGAGTTTAAATAAGTGTCTAGATGGGTACCTATATAGGTATCTATACCACATATAGTTATCTAGATAGGAATCCGTGATATAAATTTAGCTAAAAATAATTAAGTTAATTTGGAACATTTATTTAGAACTCACAAATTCCTCAATCAACTCTCGCAGTAGTTAATACCCCCGTGTTGTGTGTGGGGCAAGAACTTCGCTACCCCTCAGAACGAGGTCTGTGAGGCCTGCCGGCTCTTGTTGTCTGTGTGTTTCGGCTGGATTTAAGCGTTAAGTGGTTATATAGAAAATATTGTATTTACATCAGTAGGTGATTACTGTGCGCCGCCTTACTGCGATGACTCATACGATACCGGGCCTGCGATGCATGCCACATTGATAATTTCATTAGACTATTGAGCCGAGATCTGTGAGGTCGATGTTCTGGGTGGATGAGCATAATTGCCGCTGAAACATCCGAAAGGTGTAATGGGGGGTAGCTTTCCCTTAAGGGGCAAGTGCACTAGAAGTGGGTGTGGATTCGGCTGGACCTTATCGGAGGCCTGACTTTGATGGATGCCAGGATATGGGGTGGACAGTACTTTGCAGGGAGAAAGTGTTTAGGCGGAAGAGAAAGTCGTCGAAATTTAATTATAGTTGTAGCAGGGTGTGCTCGGGATAAGGATAATTCCATAAAAGAATAAAGCCTTGTTTGGATGAATGGGATATCAGTGTTATGTGAAACCTTGTTGACAGTATCAGTTATGTCCTGAGGGATTTTGGTGAGCTAAATAAATAAATTATTCATAATTTGATTTAATAATTTAAGTGTCAGTTCAGGTTAATATTTGTTAAAATTTTTTAAAACTCTGGTGACGGTAAAGTTCAACCGCTTCAGCTTTAACCTTACTGGCAGTCCTTTTCCCCCATAAGAACGAAATTCATTAAGTGCTTCAAAAGTCCGAAAGACAAACAATGGTTCTTCGTACCCCTTGGAAGCCTCATAAAAATGCCTGCAACTCGAAATGCAGGAACCACAAAGTGAGCCGACTCTTTGGGGAGAAGGACGAAAGGATATTAATGATTTCGCGCTTGAATTGCAATTGCAACAGCAATGTAATAACAATATATCCACCCGTACACATACACACCCTCTGCGGTCAAGCTGTCAATTTTTTTAAGCAACAAAAAACTGTTGAACTACATATACAAAAAAGTGCAGGGGGAAACCCCTGCTCAATGGGGTTTCTCTGACCCCCTCCCCAACCCTAGATTTAACGCGTTGCCAACGCAATGACACTGCACTATATATATCACTGCACTTTGCAGTCGGGGAAACCCTTGATGAATGCAACGGGACAGTGCGATACGAAAGTATAATGTTAGTTGAGTTGAAGGTTTTAAAATCGGGGGAAAAAAATGTATTTAACAGGGAAAATAATTATTTATATTTTTAAAAGATTTAAATTGGGTTTAAGATTAATTTATAAGATAAACATAAATCTATCTATTATATAAAAAAGTTATTTGCAGTGTGCAAATTGTTTAATTAATATATTGCAGGCCCGAGCGAAGCGAGGGTCGCCTAGTATAAATATAGGATAAATATAAAATCTAACAATATAAATAATTACTTTAATCAAAATTGGAAAATTCCAAAATACAAATTTGAAAAGAGAAATTATTGATAAATAACACCATCTACTTGATTTGTAAGCTTCGATTCCAAAAATTTAATTTCACAAAATAACATTTAACAGATACTACCTAAAAAATTTAATATGATTTATTATTTAAATCTTTTTAATAATATATAATAATAATAATAATATAAACCCGAAACGCACTGTATAACACACATTTTTTTCTCTGTCCTGTCCCGAACTTGATGGTCATCTCTGACATCCCCTCAATTTGGTTGCTTTGTTGTCATTTTATGCACATTTGTGTTTCTTTGCCGAATGATTTGCACAAAAAAATTTGTTTTTCGGATTGCATGTTGTCGAATACATTGGTGCGGGAAGAAGCGTGGGGGGGGGGTACATTTTTTACGTCAAAAAAATTAATTGAGTTTTTTTCTAGTTGACTGCATTTTTAATGAAATCGTTAGGGTTCGCTTGTTGCACTTCTCGGCTGGCCTGACAAACAAACTTTTGCCTAGGTTTTTTGGGTTTGATTTTGTATTATTTTTTGGTCATTGCTGTGGAGATAATGCTCTGGGGATAATGGTCTATCAAACTTCCCTGGAATACATTTTGCGTAGTTTTTTGTGAATGCAAAATATTGGAAATTTGCGGAATAATATTTGCACAGTTGTGGGATTAACTCAGGCAAGGGGAAAATAATTTAGTTTAAAGGTTTCTCATAAGGTTAAGCATGTCTGGTCTAGTTTTATTACCTAAATTTAAAAGGCAATGGAGAAGTTAATCCATTAAAACCTTAAACCTTAGGAATGCAGTCAGTGGAAATAAGGAGAAAATATTTCCAGGAAATAAAACGCTGTCCACATAATTACGACCTCAAATGAAATCGTAAAAATTATTACAGCCACACCGTCGGAGAAAAATGAAATTTATAGGGCCAAGGCAGAAGACAATTAAGGTGATCTCGGGAAGAAATGAAACTGAAATGGAAGTGGACTTTTTAAATAAAAAATCTATGATCTACAAACAAAATTAGCTTAACATAATGGAAACTGTTCCCGGAATGCATTCAATCAAAATGTATGTGAGCTCCTCTCGTGGTCTTAATGTTGTTTTTAAAAGTTATAATTAATGTGAAACGATCTTTTTATCACCACAACTTGATCTACATTTGATAGATGTATGATATCTCAGAGTGAAGAAGGTGCCACAGAGGTTAATTTATTAGCTTTTGACCATTTGACCTCCGTCGGTCGTAGTTTGTCTCGCTCAGTTTACTGATCTTTAAGTTCTGGCCTGCGTGTTGGCATTTCTCTTCGATTTCCACTTCAGTTGAGGTTCCACCTTAATGTGTGGTAAGGACCATTAAAGAAAATTTAACTAAAATGGAAATAGTTTATAAATTTGTTATGGTTTTTTCTTTTAAGCAATAAAAATTCCCACTCTTTGTGGAATAGAGTCGAAAATTGATGATCAGAGTCAAAGAAATGGATTGTTTTGGGGCAGTTAATTTGGGATTGAAAGTGAGAAACTGATGAGGAGGCTGAACCATTTAGACAATTCGAATTAAATGAAATATATTAAGTTTTATACAAATTATAAATATTTATTCATCAGCAAGTAAATGAAATCTTAAAAAGAATAATAATACAAAGGTAATATAAAAGAAAATTGGAAATATTTATTTTCCGTGGTCCCTATCAAAACTCATCCAACATTATTTCTCCCGTTCTATTGTTTTAATAGTTTTCTCAATACCAATAGAAAAATATATGTATAAAAACATGTTTTTATCTATAAAAAAAATAATTATACTCTTCAATGAAGTTCAAAAGCAAACCCTTCTTAACGGGGTTTCTAGAAACCTTTCTTAAAGCATACAACCTCCCACAGACAGCACGTGTCAAGAAATTAAAATATAGAAAGTAGCCTCTTGATTGGTATCTCAAATAATAGTTTTCATATACTCCAGATGGAGTGACTCCTACGACCTTAGGTTTCGTGGATCCTACGCAGCATCTATTTCAAAAATATTGAGCTCGTGCCCTTTTTAATTTTCCAACCCCCGCAGAGTTCATCTCCAGAGAGACATCCCAGCACATGCCACACTTGACTTGACACGAAGCCACGAAGATGCTGCCTCACTTTTTTGGTTTTTATTTATTTCTTTGCACTCGAAAGATTGCTCTTATCGTTTTGAGGCTATTAGTCGAAAAATGACCCCAAAAATTACTGTTGGTTTTTATGTTTATTCTCAATAAAAAGCGATGAAAAATGTGCGAGGAATAGGAGATACCCAGGAATAGTATTTATTTAAATTGAAAATAACTAAAGTAATCTTAGTAAAAGACAATATAAATATTATCTTTGACTTTCTTAAAAAAATAAACAAATTTAAAGTCTTTTGTTGTTAAAAAGTTTTATTTTTAAACGACATTTATTTACTATTGACACAACGATGGATTCTGCCTTATAGATGTCGTATTGAAGTATTACAGGGTATTAAAAAATACTCAAAGAAAATAGTGTAAGACCCTGCCACCCAGAGATGCCGGGCTAAACTCGAAGCGCAATTAAAACTTTTCATGCACATCAACTTTCACTCAAGGAGAACTCTACCACCGACTGACAGACAGCGGCAGCGGTTCTTCTATACTATATGTTTCCCTCGGTCCCCCGATATGGTCATATATGCTCTTTACATAGGGAAACGTAATATTTTTCTAACAACCGACAGGCAATCAGCGAGCGGCAAACAAATTTTCCGAGGAAAGATCTTGAAATAAGATGATCTCCGGCGGCAGAAACCGAAACAGAAGCCGGAGCCGGAGCTGCAGATGGAGCTGGAGATGGAGTTGGAGATGGAGCTGGAGCATCCAAGGCAGCGCACATGTCAGGGCTTATGCCACAAGTCAGCGGCAAGTGTCAAGTGTTTCATGCCACTTGGCCACCAAGGGAAAAAAAAAACACACATACACAGCAGCACTGCCTTGGCAGTGGGGAAAAACTAGGAAAAATAAATCCATGTAATGCCTTCGGTGACAACACTCGAGGCGCTCTTCGGCTTGTCAAAAGCGAGCCGCATATGAAATGAGTGTTTGCCTCCACAATAAATGATCTTTTGGGGGATAAGACCATCGGGCGATGCCACAACACATTCACCGATTTGGTTACAATCGATTGAGTTGGAAAATGGAAGTATTTATAAATCTACAAGACGAAGATCAAGCTAAGAAAAAATAATAATAATAATCCTTGTCTCCACTATATTCTAAAAAATATTCTTGTATTTAGATATATATATTTTAAATTTTATTTAGATTTATTTATTTGACCGAAAACTAATAATCCTTAGAAAAGCGAGTACGATGAGAGTTATCTGCTAATTGTTTAACTAATTATTTAAAGCCAAACAGTAAAAAGGAAATACAATCAAGTCAGAAGCGTACTGTCCAATTTTACCTTAATTAAAGAAATTTCTGATAAATCACAGTGTACACATGTAATTACGCATTATATTTAAGAACAAAACTTGATCCTTTATTTGTATTTTAATAACCAAAGCCAATACATTTGAATTCCATTTATATAAATAATATTTTTGAATCAGAACAACTAAACAGTT
>JAEIHY010007618.1:0-20652 GCA_018904565.1 Drosophila tsacasi | reverse complement strand
ATTCCTTTATTTGTTTAACTATTATTTATCATTCATTCATTTACAGCATCCGTGGAACCCTCTCGGTCATGGTGATGTTGTCGGTCAATGTCGGCATTCTTGTGGGCTACATAATGGGCACTCACCTGCCGTATTACTCGATACCCTGGACTGTCCTGGCTCTGCCTGTGTGCTACCTTATATCCGTATTGCTTTTCATTAAGGAATCGCCCATGCATCTGATAAGAATCGGCCAAAACGCCGAGGCTGAGAGATCCTTTCGTTACTACAAGAACATCAAGGATAGCGATAACATTCACGATCAGAATCGGGCCATGGAGGAGTTTGAGGACATCAAACTAGCTTTGAAAAAGGGCAATGGCTTAAATGAAGCTGTAACTCTAAAGGATTTTTGTTAGTAAAAAGGAAATGATCCTTTAATAGATGAATTAGGAGATACCAATATTTATTTTTTTGTAAATAATCTGTTGTATTTCTTTATTAACTTGATGATCTTCCAGGCACGCGTCCCGCTCTCAAGGCCTATGGCCCCGCTCTGGTTCTCATTATTGCCAATCAGTTCAGTGGAGTGTTTTCAATGGTCAGTTACATGTCGGACATATTCGCCCAGTCGGGCAGCACCATGGACCCGGATACCTGCACCATCATCATTGGCGCCGTCCAGATCCTGGGCACATATGTCAGCACCGTGCTCTGCGACATCTGTGGCAGGAAGCTGCTTATGCTGGTGTCTACGGCCGGGGTGGCCATTAGCCTGACAGCCTTTGGGTTTTTCACCCAATACGCACAGAGCCATGATGTTGGCGAATATAGCTGGGTGCCGCTGCTCCTCATGTCGATGGACATTTTTCTGGGGAACATCGGCCTGATTGGTTGCTTCTTTGTCAGCCTAGTCGAGATATTCCCCGTCAAGGTATGTGATTTAATTGTATTTAATTATTAAACTAACTATGTGAATTTCAGATACGTGCCAAGGCAGCTTCCATAGCAATTGTGGTTTGCAGCAGCTTTGTATTTGTCATACTGAACATTTTCCCAATTTGCATGAAACAATGGGGAATATCGGCCACCATGTGGTCATGTGGCGGAGTCGCAGGACTCAGTTTCTTTTATTTCTTAGTTTTCTTGAAGGAAACCAAGGGCAAGAGTATGTTGGATGATTGAATAAAGTTGTATTTGATTGTTACTCTCGGGCTTCTCCTAAGTATTTAATATTCTACTTACCCAGGAACATCTTATGATCTTTTAAATAAATTAAAGTACAGTGCTTACAGTATTTCAGCTTACATTTTCATGTATGTATGTATATTTAAATAAATTTAATTACATATAATTAGATAATATATAAACAAAATACAATTTATGCCATTAGGGTTATACATTCTGCTGGGTTTTTGTTTGTTGGTTTGTGGTTTTCATCTTCAATTACTGATGTTTCTTTACAATTTTTCGGGGCAGGCACCATTCACTGACGCACTCCCCAAATTAAAACTAATTAAAAAACTAGCATACTAAATCACAGTGTTTTTTCTCAAGCGAAAAAAATTTGCAATATTCTACAAAAAATTACTAGCATTGTTTCATTATAAACATACAATTAATATTTATGCATACATACGCATTGAAGTGTGCGGGCTGACAGCTTGGGGGACTTTAAAAGGTACATTAAAACATAATGCTTGCTTTACTCTCAATATCGATCTCTTGTTTTAGCGGCAACATAGCGATTGATAACATAAACGGCTAACAATTAAAAGACATAAAACAAAACAAGAATTTACGCTTACAAAATGCAACACAAAAACAGTTCTATCTATCGCAGGGCCCTATCCTCTCGCTAACCTCGAATAACACGGCTAAATACAATAATAATCATAATAATAATAATAATAGTAGGCGTACGGGTATTTTTGTAATAATAATAATAGTAGGTAAACGTAAATGGTGTGTGGCTTGAAAGTAAATTGAATCACAAAATGGGCGCCATTTAGCAAGTTTGTTCAGTTGTAACGGTTTAGCATGGTTAGCCTTAACTAATTACGTATCACTGGTTCGATGTCTGCTCAGATAGTTATAGCCACTACATAAATATATATGAGCTTGGTGGCTACAGAGATATCACGTCTTCTTCGGGCACCGCAGGTAGCGCAATACCGCATATCCTAGGCACCGAAATACCAGGAAGAACATCATCAGTATCAGCGTATTCAGCCAGAGCGGTGATGTTGAGTTTTGAGCATTGAGTATTTCCTCATATGGAATGAATTCGGTTGACTGCTGTTTGCAAATCTCATAGCTACTGGGCGATCCACACCTGAGCATAAATAAATCCATATAAATGATAGAATGTGCACACAATATTCCTCAATTCTTCAGCTCACCTTATAGCCGGACCCTCCCGAAACTCCAGTATCTGCATGTTCTGGTAGGCATAGTGAATCATGGAGGTGTACTGGATCCAGCTGAGGCCCTCCGGAATGCGGGACGACAGGTAGCCGCCAAAGAGCTGGGTGGCCAGCGTGTACAGGGCACTCAGAGTGATGCTCACGTTCATGTCCATGCAGCAGGCTCCGATAAAGAAGCCCACGCTCTGCGCCACAATCGTGTTGATCAGCAGGAAGATGAGCATCAGGAAGAAGAGCTTTAAGCTGGGAAATAGAAGTAAACATCACTTAATAATTATTCCAGCTCCGCGTTGATCACACTCACCTTGTACAGCCCAGCATGGGGTAGCTTATCATGAGGTAGACCGTGGGCAAAGTGATCACCAGTGGCAGTTCGGCACACATCTTGGCCAGGTAATAGGCGGACAGACGATAGGCCCCGGAGCGGCGTTCCTTGCTCACAACCTCACGCTCCGAGGGGACTAAACAAATCAATTAATATTTTAAATAAATTCAAATAATATTCAAGTGTTAATCTTACATGAATTAAGCGCTCCGAAGAGGGCAAAGAGCATCCAGTAGGTCTGCGAGAAGAACATCCAGCCCTGGAGGTCGTGCAGGAACTCCTCGGTGCGCGGCAGCTGGAACCAAATGGCCCCAGCCATCAGGGCCAGGCCGATGGTTTGGAACCAATTAAGCTTGGAGAGCATTCGAGGCTTGGCCTCCTTGAAGTTGCGGCTGGAAAGCACACAGAACTGCGTTTGAAAGCTGGTGGGGTACGACAGCCACTCGTCATTGTCCCCGCCATGTTCCGCCCCGCTGCTGCCTGCACTGTAGGAATGGCAGTCACTGGAGGCGCAGGAGCTGAAGTTGGACTGAGAGTCGGCGGCACACCACACCAGGTGCTGGGCGGCCTCCTCGTCCTCCTCCACCTGGCAGCCATTGATTGGATTGTGCAGATTTTCGTACTGGTGATGGTGATGGTGGTTGTGGTTGTGATGGTGACGGCTGGCTTGGTGCTGGTGATGCTGGTTGTAGTAGTTATTAATTATGTCGCCGATAAGGATGCTCTCCGGCAGTTTTTTATCCTTTGCCTTTGACTCGCTGTCCTGATGGAGGCGACTGCTGGTAATGCAGTTGCGATTCAGGTAGTTTCCATGCGATTCCCTGGCGGCAATGAAGAGCTTCTCACGGATATCGGGATGTGATTTTAGTTGCTCCACTAAACAAAATAAAATGAGATTGAGACTTGTGAGCTTTGAAGATTACTTTGAACTAAATTAGATTCTATCTTTAATAGGAGCTGTTTAAATATTATAAAGTACATTTAAAATGACAGAATTGCAAGTACTAGAAGCTATATTTTTAGGAAATTAAATTAGTATCTTTAGTTGCCTTTAAAAGTGGCACGAACTTAAGACTTGCGGCATACTTTTAGGCAGCTAACTTCTTTATAATTATATCCTAGTGGCTTTCAATTTTAAAGCATTAAATAAGATCTAGAAATTAATCGGAACCCTTAAATTCTCATTTATCCAAGTCTTACTTACACACAAAGTCAGCGGGATTATAGTGTGGCTTGATGGTGACCCCAATGTCCTCAAAGTGCCGGTATATATTGTGCACATCCCCAAAGTAGGCGGTTCTTCCTTGATGGAGCAGCAGCAGCTTGTCGAACATGTGGAACATCTGCGACGAGGGCTGGTGCACACTAATCACGATTGTCTTCTGCTCCAGCTGGGCATACCGCTTGAGCACCTTCATCAGCGAGATGGCCGAGTGGCTGTCCAGACCGGAAGTGGGTTCCTGTTGCATAAATTCATTAATAACACTTTAAGAATATAAATAGTTTCAATAACTTACATCCAACAGCATGAGCAATGGATTGGTGAGCAGCTCGCAGGCAATATTGGCCCGCTTCTTCTCCCCGCCGGACAGTCCCCGGTTGAGGTAGTCCCCGAACTTGGTCTGCTGACAGCAGCCCAGCTCCAGGGCCTCCAGGATATGATCCACCTTGCGCATCTTCTCCGAACGCGGCATCGACTCCGGCAGTCGCAGGAGCGCCGTGTAGACCACAGTTTCGCGAAGCGTCAATTGGGGAAAGAAGATCTCCTCCTGCAGGACATAGCCGATGCGGCGACGCCACTTTTTGGTCAAAGGTTCGCGGTTGAGGAAGACGCTGCCGCTGTCAATGTGCCGCTGGCCACTGAGGCAATCGAGGAGCGTGGTCTTGCCACTGCCCGAGGGTCCCATAATGGCCAAGACCTCGCAGGGGCTGAGAACAAGATGCACAAAGGATTAAAGGTCAAGTCCATAATTTATTCACACTTCTGGTTGTTGTCAGTGCTGCCAACTTTTTGTATTCAAACTTTAGGAAATATATTACTAGTTTAATTCTCTTGAGCTTAATTATTTATCACATTTAATCTAGAGTTGGCAACACTGCATTTATTTGTGCTGTTTTTATTTACTTTATGCTGGCTGATCTTGTTACCTGACGAATCCACTCACATCGGAAAGTATTTGCCTCTCGTTGTGCAAAACGTTCAGGTTCTGAAATGTCAGCTGCAACGTGTGCTGCTGCTGTGGGTGGTGATGTGGTTGGGAGTTGCATATGTTGGTGTTGTGATGCTGCTTCTGGCGCTCAACTGAAGACCGTTCAAAGTGGTAGGACAAGGAGGCCGGGGAGCTACTGCAAAGAGAATGAAAAGACGTAATAAAATCATTTTGAATATTTATATAACAAATACAATTTCAGGCACTAAAAATACATATTTAACAAGTGCAAAGAATTTTGTAGAAAATGCAACGAAGACAAATCACTTTTAGTCAAGAAATAAATGTGGTTTAAAATTCATGATTTTTAATAAATAAAATGAAATGGTCAACGATGCTGAAATCAATTAAAATAAAACGGCAAAGGCTAATTCATTTATTGAATGCAGGAATATACGTTGCTTGGCCAAAAATGTATATTGATTTTTGCTTGATTTAAAGTCAAAGCAATAGTTATTTTTGACTGTAAATTTAAGTTACATTTTTAGTTATTCTTATCTTAACTTTTGCTTAAATTCTTTGCTTTAATCCTTATTGTTTCATTATTATGTTATTTTTATATATGTCACTGCACAAACCTTTTGTTGTTATTCATGTAAATCAAAACAAAACAAATTTAATGTCAATGTACTTCACAGGCCTGGCAAAAGTAATATCAGTGCGACAAAAGTTCGCTGATTTTTCCCCCTCCTTTTTTTATTTTCCTGAGAATATATTGCAATACAATGCAGTTACTGGGGCCTCAGTCGCAGTTGCTGTCGCAGTCGCAGTCGCTGTCTCCGTCGCAGTCTCCGTCGCAGTCTCCGTCGCAGTCTCACTGTCAACTGTTATCGCCGATATCACATGTGTGGCGGTCGCATTATCACTCACTTTGCTCTCACACTCACAGGCCCGAGAAGAGAGCGAGTTGTGCGGAAGGCAGAGAAGAATTCCGGAGCCCTGGAGCAGTGCGTATTCTCCGCTGATACCCAGTACTTGAGGAGAGTGAGAGCTTATAGGTTTTAGGACATTTCAATAATTATGCATACTAATAAAAATAAAAATTACAACTATTTAATCCTCTTATTTAGTGACTGGATAAGTTTGTAAAAATAAGAGTGCCTTTTCAGATATATTTATCTATTAAAAGTGCCTTAATTTTTTCATAAAAAAAAAGGAAAATGCAAACTATCTTTAATGCTAATTATCTATCTATCTCTCTATATCTCTATATCTTTAGCTCTCTATCTCTACCTCTCTCTCCCTCAGCTCTCTAGCTCTCTAGGTCTCTATCTCTCTCTCTCTATCTCTCTATCTATCTATCTCTCTCTCTCTATCTGTCTCTCTATCTCTCTATATCTCGAACTCTCTATTTTTCTATCTATCATCTCTCTACCTCTCTATCTCTCTATCTCTCTTTCTATATCTCTATCTATCTATCTACTTCTCTATCTCTCTATCTCTTTACCGCTCACTCTCTCCATCTCTCTACCTCTCTATCTATCTCTATCTATATCTCTCTATATCTATTTATCTATCTATATATTTATCTATCTCCCTATCTTTATCCATCTTTTTTAATCCGGAAAACCTATTACTAGGTTACCTCTGAGTAGGAAGACTCTCGACTTCTCTCACTTGCTTTCTTTTGCCCTGTAGAAGACTCTCGGTCAATGCTTCGACTTTACTCCCACTACACACACACACACGCACACACAGCTGCACGTACACACGGAAACTCAACACACAGATACGCACACGGATGGGAGGCACAGGCATAGGCGGACCCCGGAGTCAATAGCCTCTTGCATGGGGGATTCTTCTCCGTTCTGTTTGTGTACCTATCAAATTTATTTAAATATTTTCCCTTGGCCATCACCCGAGTAGACCGTAGATAAGGCCGTTATAGTTATAACATCTATTTCGGGATCTGCGGCAGAGGGAACACATCCCGGCAGAGGCAGAGGCAGCGCCCTCCTCCTCCTCCTCCTCCCCCATCCAGCATCCAGCAGTCAAATCAAATTATTCGAAGAGCAACATTTTAATTTACAAATTATACAGAAATGTAAATTTCTGTGGATCGACTCTGGTAGGCGCCGAAAGTAAATAGAGAGTCCGAGGCGGCGGCGGCGGCGGCGAGTGCATTGAACCGCACTCGGTGCGTGAGTGCGAGCGGGAGAGCCGTCCACTGGCAACAACAACAAAAACAACGGGCAAGAGCGCAAGAACGGCCAGAGGGAGAGCGGTGGCGGGGGAGCAAGAGATACGGGGGCCCAAGTGGGGGTCAATGCAGTCAGTCAGCGTCAGAGGAGAGCGGCAACAAAAACAACAACAACCAACAACAGCAACAACAGTGCCAAACAAAGCCAGCGCTCACACAGATACTCGCAAACGCACACACGCACTCCCCGCACAGGCTGAGATACTTTGCATGCAGTGTATCTGATGAATACATTTTACTTTACAAGCGCTTGGCCAGCGGTGGCCAAGCTCATTACAATAGCCAATGTCCGGGTCTGATAGCTCGCGAGCCTTTTTGCAACCAACAGATTTTGAGTCGAATGCCCCAGCTGCCAGTTCTTGTTCAACTCTACATTAAGTTTACTATTTAATAATAGATTTAATTTTGATAAAATAAAAAGAAATAAAAATAAACACCATTAGTTAAACCAAAGTTAAAGTTAACTTTATACTCTTTGGTTAAACCAAAAGCAAACATAAGCAATAATATGGCATTGTAATTGTTGTGATAACCAAGGAATACATTTTCTTTGCGGAAAGTCAAGAGAATTCAATGATAAATTAATATAAATAAAAATTAAACTATATTTCATCCTTGTTAGGAACAAAATTTTATTCTAATAAAGTTAAAATAAATGTACTATTTATCTTTAATTTGGTAAGTTTCCCTTAAAGGTTTAATAAGATTTTTGAAAATTTTACATCTACTTTCAAAGTAACATTCTTTTATCGCTTATAAAACTCTCCTTTCTATTGTGTAATTACATTTCAAATACATTAATCAATGCTTTTCATTTTAAATTAAAACCAAGACTTTAATCTAGTTGATATATTCAATATTGGCCAATTTTAAGCTTTGATTCATATATTAAAGTGCTAAATTTCTTTTGCTGCCTTGTTTTGCTATTTGGATTTACGCTAAAGTCAAATACTTTCGCTCGTGAAACGCTCGATTGACGTAGATGCCAAAACAAAAACCAGAAACTTCGACATCCCACAAACTTTCCAAAATAAAAAAATGTGCAACACACTCGAGAAACTGTTCTCTTGGCTCCATTTCCCCCTTGGAGCTTTGAATATTAAGAAGACCAACAGTATTTAAGCTTAAAATCCATTCCTTTGCTTTGGTTTTAGCTTGACAAAATTTCAAATTAAACTTTGGGTTCCAATGAAACGATTATTTTGCACAGAGTTAAGATTTTTGTGGTTCACTTTAGGAAACAAGTGACATCTCCTGACAGAGCTCCTTGAGAGCACTAAAGCGGAGATGAAATTTTGGCAGCTATTGGAAAAACTATTTTAATTTCATTGACGACTTCTTTATGCCCCTTAAACTTTCTTTCAATTTAATGTGTGACATTCATGCGTTGCAGGGAAGTTTGTCCGTGTGCCAAAGATCACGTAGACCAAGTTGTCAACACCATTCAGCATTTAATTTGAGGAAAAATTCGTTTTCCAACAAAGAACTTTTATTATAGGAAAATGTAAGCCAAAGAAATTGCTAATTGCTATTGCAGCTGCAGGACAAGGACAAGGATTAATTGATTGAAAATAAATTGCCATAGTGCCATAAGCCTTAAGCTTCTTAACTCAGTTCGATATGCAAACCATGGACAAAGGGCAATGCAATTAAATCATAATTAAATGTATTTACACCAGCAATTGGTTGAATATTAAGTTCAATTTATTTGTAAATGGACAGGCAGACTATTATTTTGACATTGTTGCTTTGAATAGCTTCATAAATTTCCATTTCTTACAAATATTGATACAATTTGCAAAAGGAAACACCCCGAATTAATCCCTTAATTATCTTCCAAAATCGAAGCATGTCGTCTCTCTAACCAAACTTTCCAAAAAGCTATCCCTCAAACCCATTAAATCCGGGGCTAACTTCCCCGAAAGTTTCCGCCAAGCTACAACATCATTTACGTAATTAACCCAATCTGACCTCCTCCATTTTCGGGGCCAAGAAAGCCAACAGAGCCAACTTACTGACCAAGTAACCGGCTAACAATTTACCTAACCCACGGCTATGATGCCATTTCTTTGGCTCTTGATTAAGGCCAACAAGAAGAGGAAAAAGAAAAATTAAATCTGAATTTGTTCGTGTTTTTATTTTGTTTCTTTCATATAAATATATATATATATTCGTGTTTTTTTTTTTTCTTTTTCTCGGCTTGGCGTCGTCGCTTTCTTGGGGAACTCTCCTCGAGGAACTGGAACTGGCTTCTTGAATACGCGAAAAGGTTATTGACTTTTACAACAAGCAAAACAGACGCCAAAATAAAACAACTACAACAGCAACAACAACAAAATAATATAATTCACACACACTCAAGAAGGAGAGAGAAAGAGAGAGAAAGGGGGGAAAGAGGGAAGGAAAACAACGCAGAAATTACGTGAAAGTTTGGCATTGCACACAACACGATCCATCAGTGTGTGCGTATACGCGAAGCACGCAATCAAAAGAAACATTTTTGAAATTCTTATCTCGTTTTTGTTTTTGTTGTATTTGTTGTCGTATTTAATATGGGCGATATTTGTTGGTATTTGGCATTTGTGAATACATTGACCGATATTAAACAAGTTGCCAAATAAAACAGATGATCGCCGTGGCTGCTGTTTTGTTTGTTTGTGTATCGTTTATCGGAAGGGCTCGAAGAGTTCGTTGACTTGGCTTTTGTTTTGCCTGCTTTTGTTCTGGCCAGTATTTTGGATTGTATGTGTGTTAAATGTGTGTCTCTGTGTGTGCGTGCTGCCTTCATAATTTCAATATAAATAGATGAATAGAAAACAAAGTCATTTCGAGGAATTGGGTCACCGAATTTGCGCAATTTATTTGATGTTCTGTTTTAATTAAAAATTTGTATCCGTATTTCGTAGTTTTTAGCAATGCCTTCATTGAACATCCCAAAAAAACCTTTTGACAGAAATTCTGGAGGTTTTTTTTATTTAATTTTGTCAGATTGTCGCGACATTGCGATTGTTTTTGAAAAATACCCTGTACTTGAGGGGTATATTAAAGGGGATTTAAAATTTCGGTTAGACATGAAAATTTAAATATTTTTGTAAAAAAAACGTGAGTTATTGCATTATAAGTTTTAAATTTCTTTCAAGTAGTATTTTTTTATTTATTCCTATTGCGAATTTGTTTCAAAATTCTTTTAAATTGCATTTTTTTCCCAAAAATTATATACAAAAATCAATAAGTAAAATCTATAAAAAATCAATTTCTAAAATCGATAAAAAATCGATAAAAATCGATAAGAAAATGGGCTTAGGTCCATTTTCTTTTAATAAAAATCAATCCTACACCTCTGTATTTCCTTTGACCAAACCATATAAATATTAAAATTGTGCTTATTGTCTTATTCGCAACAATAGATTGACTTTTTTTAAAGAAAGCATATATTTCTTTTGTAAAACTCTTCCTCGATATTTAGAACCAGGTATTTAAGAGTCGTGGCACTTGACTAATTCCTTCTTCCTCGATTTCTTCTTTTGTTTTTGTTGCTATGACCACGCTCAATTGACTTTTTATTTGCGTGCTTAGTTTTTTCTCTTCAGTTTTTAGCTGCTCCTCTGCTTCATTCTTTGTGTGCCTGCTCTTCCCCTTCTGCTTTATCCTCTCTTCCTCCGGACTCCTCTTCTTTGACTTGTGTTTCTTTCTTTCTTTCTTTTTTTTGGCGTGTTACTGACCCAATTCTTTTGGCAGCATTTTTTTTTTTTTTGTTATTTGTGCTGTGTTTTTGCTGCGGGTCTTCTTTGACGAAATTTTATTCCACTTTTTTTTTATTTGGTCATTTCTTTTTGATTTTTTATTTATTGCTGTCTTAATTTGTGGCCTTCTGCTCTGAAGGGGCAACTATTCAAATTCGTTAAACATTTGTTCCCGATTCGTGTGTTTTGCAGTTTTGACAAATGTGCCAAGGCTTTTTGTGGCATAGAACTCTGATTCTTTTCGTATTATTATTATTCTTTTCAAGCTGCGACTGGAATCGCGGAGGAAATGCAGGTCAGGCGAAAGAGAGTGGCAGAACAACATGTCGTATACGTAATTTATGCATGCAATATCATGCATATTTATATCAAGTGTCCGCGCGAGAAGACCAGTTCCCGAAGTTCTCTCTCTCTCAAGATCTGGGTGTCGTGTGGGTGTCTCTGCTTCTTGGTTATTTTCTTTCCAGTCGTTTAATTGAATTGGAAAGGTGGCGGCAGAGAGCGGAGATGTGATCGCGATAGAAAGCAGAACCTATACTGGAACCAAAACTACTTTCAGAGTTGACCAACTTTGGCAGCAGTAAAAAAGTTATTGATCAAACTCAACGTACTCCTGCGAGAGCGAAGGATATACAATTTAAAAAAAACAGAAGCTTGAAATTCACTTTTAAACAAAAAGGAACTCGTGGAAATTGGTAATAAACCCTTAACGAAGGAAAATAGGAAATTGCAACAATCCTCTAGATTAGCCTTGTTAAATATTATGTCAGTCAGCTGTTTAACTCCCTCGTTCGAACTTTTGTAAAACATTCTTTTACCACGTGATTGATTTTCAATTTTCTCTTATAAACCCCTTAAACCCTGAAAAGTGACTCGCACACTCATAACACACACCAAAAAACCCCCCCACACATAACCCCAAATGGCCTTCTCAATAACCCGGTTGCTGCGTTACATAAGGCCCCGAGCGACGTAATTGAAATGTGGGGTCAAAACCATTTCGAGGCGGCCAACAAGAAAGGGGGAATTGCAACAAACGCGGCGGCAACAAAAGGAGGCAAACGAAGCCAAGCCGAGTCAAGTGCCACTTGTTGCTGTGCACTCGAGTTCGAGTGGGGTGGCAGTATTGTGTATTGTGCGAGGAGGCTTGTGGGGGTGGCTGGCTGCATTTATCTGATGCCACTTTCGGGCAGGAAGCAAATATCGCGCATACGACATGTGTTCACTTTTTGTTTGCCAGCCAGCAAAGTGAGTGTTTTCGAGCGCAATCCACAGTCGCAGTCATCCGATGGTTCAAGTTGCAATAAAGATTCAAAACGCAGATGAAATGCTGGCTGAGCCGACTGTGTCGTGACTTTTCAAGCAAGATATATGGCAAATGAAACAAGAAAGCGCTTTCTTCTGGGCCTCGTCTCTATGGCTGCGGTTTCACGAACTTTCACGTCATTGTGTGGTAATTAGCTGAGCTGGGAATTATGCTTCCTAGTTGCCAATTGATTGGCATCCATCTGGGGCGTCTCCCCCAGCTCCCCCACTCGTCGTCGCTCTGTGGATCTCTGGGAGATGTGTATAATTTAGCATATTAATTGACACAGTTTCTAGTGTATTTCTTTCTTTGCTTTCCTGCTGCTCTCTGTGCCTCACGCACTTTCTCTCAAGAAACTTTATGAACTATGTAAAAATTATAAAAATGCTGTTGAAATTGCATTGCGACGAAAAAAAAAATGCCGCAAGAAAGCAGCCGCAAAGTGAAAGAAAATACTGAATGCAATTTATTAGCTGAAAGTGTCACTGCAATTGGGTCAGGGCAATCACCTGAGAATGCCAATCCACACTTGTCTCTCTGAGTCTCTCTGAGTCTCAGCCTGAATCTTTGTGTCTTTTTTTTAGCCCGGCCAACAACAGCGGCAATTGCATCATCACATTGAACAGTTAAATAGTGAAGATATAGACACACAGATACAACAAAAAAACCAAGAGCCCTTTGTGTGAATTAGTTGTGCAAATATTGGGTATGCAATTGAACTCGTTTTTCGTTGGATTTTATTTGGTTGCCTTTGCTGCAAAGGGAAATGAACAGCGAAATAATTTAGGAATGTAATGGGAAAATCCTTTGATAAAAAAATGACTTAAAAACAGGGATTTAATATAAATAAAAGGGTTTGAATAAATATATTGCTATATTTGATGTATTGCTTCGGTAACTAAATGCTGTGAAATGTCGATTTAATTTATATATCGGCTTACTTCTTATTTTATTATTAGTAAATATTTTTCTATCCTCTTAGGTTGAATGTAATTAATCAATGGGAAAGCTTAGATAAGTAGCCAAGTGCCAAAGAACCCAAAAGGGCGGTCACAAGGCAACCGTCATTGGGGACAGACAGTGATAATCACCCCCTCATATGCGTGAGTGAATATCTTGCAAATGCGACCCACACCTCGGCGCGGAGATGATGGGGAAAAGAAAACCAAGTGAAACTGAAGAAAACCAAGGAAAAAGTCGACACAAAAATGTCTTTGACTGCGGAAAATGAGGCAGCGAAATGTCGTAAACAATGCAACAACCGGCGAAAGGCGGAGAAAAGTCTAAAGTATCTGCAACATTGTGGACAAAAGTATCTGCATGTGCTTGAACGTGTATCTTTAGTCGTTGTTCCTAACAAACAAAACACAAAATATTATATGTGAAATTTGTGAAATTTCCCGGCCTGGCCTTGCACCTGTCACATACATACATATGTACCTCTTTATATCCATGACAGCCGAGAATCCCAATCTAATTTGAGCCAATTTCGGTTGTCAGACAAACCAATTAAGTGAGCATTGAACCTTGTATGTTTCTTTGTATTTCTGCAAACTTTCTTTGCGTTTCTTTTGTTTTAGGATTTTTAAAAACTTGTCATTGCTCTTAAATGTTAATTAATTAAATTGAAATCCATTTAATAATAGGTTTATTCTCTTTCTAAGTTCCACTGAACAGAACTAATTGAACAAATGAAAAGCCGCACTAACAGCCATAAATGAGAGTTCGGATTTTTAGCAGAGGTTGTTGTGGGGGGCGTATGTTTGTTTCGTTCCAAATATGACTTTAATTCCTGTTATTACGCTTTCTGGAGCTCTCATTTTCCTCTCCCAATTACGGTAAATAGCCAAATTACAGGAACATCTCTCTCTTTCTCTCTCTGCACTGCCAAATTAGTATTTTTTGCGAAGTTGGCTTGCATAGTACCAGCGGCCTAATGGCATTACCAAACACATGAAAGTTGGACGCTAATTAAAGGGTTTCCAAATGTAAGCCTTTGCCGAAAATAGTGGTAGCGTAGCTTGTTGTGTGTTGTAATCAAGAGGGAGGGGGTCAGAACTTGTCCTTAAATGTGCTTTAAATATTATTTTAAAGTGCGTTTTATTTACTAATATATTGCAAAAATTAATAAACATTAATTTATTTTTTTAAAATGTCTTAAATAGGCACATAATACAAAATTTGTTATAAATAACTTCATAAGAATCCGAATTATAGTTAGAACTTCAGTTAATAAATATCCTTAATAAATATTTAATTTAATAAACAATGGCTATCTAAAATGTAAATATGGATACATTTAGAAAGATAAATTAATAAATAAATAAAATTTGATTCCAGGTCTAGTTCAACTAAAACTTGTTAATACCCTTAGAAAACGTCCAATATTTACTATCCCCAAGATCGTGGGTGACTCCCGGGACCGCGTCTGATGTCAATAAAAAGCCAAGAATAATTGCAAATAGCCTGGCCAACTGATCGACCGAATAAGAATAAGAACAAGATGGCACGGGCGATGAATAAGCACAAAAGGCACTCAAAGAGGAAAAAGAGGAGGAGGAGGTGAAGGAGGAGGAGCGATGAAATAGAATGAAACGATATGAAATGCACCAACATAAACACACAGGCCACAAATTGCAATGCAAAGCGAAGGCGAAAAGCAAACAAACAAACAGCAAACAAGCAAATGACGATGACGAGAAAAGACGCGAGAAACGTAAAACAACAACAACAAACGCACCAAAAGAGGAAGAAGAAGACGAAGCAGCAGCGGCAGCGAAACAAAACGTGCGAATGGCGCTCGTCGGCGACGCCGGCAATGGCAGCGACTGCGGCAGCGGCAGAGACGCGCCGGCCATTGAACCTGCAAGTGGAGCTCAGAATTGGCGAAAGTGAAGACCCACTGCCGCAGCGGAAGAGGGACAAGAGGGGCAGCTAAAGAGAGAGAGAGAGAAGAGGCCGAGTGGGAGCGGGACAAACTACGCACGATCTTCACAACTCTGCGGCAGTTAATGTTTTCGTTGTTGTTGTTGTTGTGATGACGCAGCAGCAGTAACAATAAAAAGAAGAGAGGAAAAAGTCTAATACTTTTTTCTTGAATACCCTTACAATAAACCGTAGAAAACTGAGAAATGCTCTCTCTCTCTAAATTTGTTGCCTACTTTCTGGCAGCTTTGACATGAGAGTTGCAAGAGAGAATGTTTTAAGATTTTATATGTCGATATAACTTAGGCACTGCATACCAAATTTCCCTCAAAAATTATTTATACTTTAAAAAAAATAAAAATGTGCATATCTCTGTATTATATATAAAAGTTTTGTGCCACTCCAGCCGTGTAATCACTTTATATTTATAATAAGAGAGGGAGAGAGAGAAACATTTATAATAGGTGAGCGAGCTAAGCAAGCGTCCCGGAGCGCAGCAAAGGGCAACTCGTACATAAATAATGTAACTTTAATAACATTTAATTATATAACTTTATGTCACACAGTATCTGTTATAAAAACCAATAAATCTCAATAGCCAGCAATACCCCCAGCTAGGGTATACAAACACAAAACTGATGATGCTGCAGAAACAAGAAAATGCGATTAGAAGAAGTGGTTGGCAATGGAAGGAGGATGGTGGCTTCAGAAGAATTCCAGAAAGAAGGAGACACACTGACTGACTAACAGACTAACTGACTGACTGACTGACTGACTCTTGGCTTCTTCGGCTTCATCATCATTAAGTTGATTATCATTGTGGCTTTAATGCAGTCGCTTCTTGGAAGTGGTGAACCCAACCACCGAAAATAAAAGAAAGACTCGACTCCAAACGGCTGAAAAGCGAAAGAACCCGAGAAATTCTGAAATTCTTGATCGCATCGCGCACACGCAACGGGCGAGCGAAAGAGACGACCGACCGATGGGGCAATTTGTTTAAAATGTAGGTCTATGGGTTTCACGAAATCCTCTATGGGGCCTCCACCGGGGGCCCCCATGGCAACGCGGATCGCGCAGATGGGAACTCAAAAGAACAAGAGACTGAATGACTGTGTGAAAGAACCGGGGGTTGGAAGACGGCTTGGATTGGCTTTTTGCTTTCCTTCCATTATTTGGCCAAAAGTTCTGACAGTATTTAAGCCAGATCACGCGATGCCATTGAGAAAAATTGGTAGAAAATGCTATTTTTAACCTTAACAAAAACTGTGTTAAATAAGAAATGAGTCAAGCTTTTTCTTATGAATATTATTCAGTTAATTAATTTAAAAATTTAATGAATTAATTGAATTAATATAAATATGGGCAGTAAAGAAATTGTAAAATAGAAACAAGAATTTTATAACCAAAGTAGATGCATATCATAAATAATCTAATATTTTAGCTAAAAAAAATACATAAAAACATAAAAATGTTATGTTTGTAAAATATTTGTTTGTTTGTTTATTTTAAAAATTCCTACCTAAACCTTTGAGGTTTAAACAACTTTTCTACAGCAAACAAAAAATTAAAAATAAATAAAATAAACACTGGAATCGTCTTTAGAGCAATTTTCTGGCTCAAGTTTCTTATTGCTTTTGTATTTTTGTGTTTCTTTTATTCATTCTGGCCTAATGTCATTACACAAAAAAAATACAAATGCAAAGCCAGAAGGAGGGAATAAGTGAGTCAAAGCAATTTGTTTTATGGCTCGGCGTCGTCTGGCTAAATGCATTTGGCATTTTATTACGTTGCCGGATTTATATTTGCAATTTTTTATGATTTAATGCCGGTCAGCTGCTTCTGGCCCAAAAGGATAGTTAGACGAAATGTTTAATGTGCGTGTTATGCAACAGTTTGCTGTTTTCATGCTTCGGTGTGTCCAGTAATTAACAAATTGTCTGGAGCTGGACTTTTATGGATATTGACACAATATAAAAACTTTGAATTCGATTTTTCAACAAAGTAGTTAAAACATTTTACATAAACAAGAAAAACGAGGGCTGTGTTCAATAAATATTTCAAATAAAGTCCTACTTTAGTGACTTAAAACTAATAATTATATTTGATATGCAATTACTAAATTTACTACATTTATATTCAGAGATAATTTAATAATTTTAAACAAATAAAAAGTTTAAGCAAAATTTTTAAGCGACAATTAAAACGCGAATTAAATATCTGCATCTGCATTCCGAAAAGAATGTGCATATATGCATAAATTTCAACCTGAAAAACTTGTAATGGAAATCACATTTTATCCTTTTCTTGTATTTTTTACTTACAGCTAAATAAACAAAAATAAGTAAAATATCGTTTAAAAAATCACAGAAAATACCACGTTTATAACGTATCGCTATTTATTTAAAGAAATTAATTTTAAAACAATAGTAGTTGCCAGCGTACATAAAACAACAGAGAGCTTTACGAGACGAAAAAAAATGCTGGCCTAGTGGGCCAGCAGCGAGAATATATAACAAGTAAACGAGCAGTAAACAATTCATAAACTAACGAAATGGGCAATATTCATGAGGCTGCTGCCGCGGGTTCAAGAACGTTCATTCGGCATGAACTTGTAAAGGTCGCCAAATCTTTGCAATAGAAGTGAATGCACTCGACCAGCAACAGGCAGCTACAATTTGAGCTCTCCAAAGCCCGGCAATAATAATAAACCGCCAGAAAATAAGAGACTCCGGCTGACAGCTGCTGCTTACTGCTTACTGCTTGCTGCTGCAACCGCAATTTAAACTAATAACTTGCAGCAGCGGCACGGACACGGACACGGGCACGGGCACGGGCACCGTACAGACAACAACAACAACAACAATTTGCAACAATGGCAATGACAATAATTTATTTTTGAATTAATTTTTATTCGTTGGCTAAGCGAGAACGACAGCAACAATGGCAATAGACATATGCAACTTCCAACCACAGAGACATTGTCATCTGCACAGTGGGCAGCATTCCAAATAAAACGGAGTAAAAGTATAGGAGAAGTACTAAATATTAATAATAAATATTATATTAGGAACCTGTGCTTCATACAAGTCTCTCTATCATATATAATAGTTTTTAGGTGCCTCAGCCGTGTAAACATTTATAATAAGAGAGGGAGAGAGAAAGAGAGGTGAGTGAGCGAAGTGAGCGTCTTGGAGCGCAGCGGAGGGCACCTCGTTTTTTATATAAACATAAACCCTAAGAAAATAATTTAATATACATGTATTTTAATTTTACCTAGTTTAACCAGTACTTATTTAACTATTTTTAAATCTAAGTTCTATTTATTTTTGTATTTGTATGAAGTCTACTAAAAAAGCAGTTAGAGATTTTTAATTTATCCTTGTAATTGAAATTGTGTTCTTTTTTTTTGCAAACATTGTCTCGCCTTTTTATTACTTTCCAGGCCATGCAGCTCCACGGTGCCGGGCTGTCGCCGCCGTTGGTCTTCGGTTTCAGTGACTGTGACTGTGACAGTGACAGTTGTCACAGCGCGACGCCGACGTTGGCCTCCATTGCAGCGGCTGCAACCGCTCCCCGGCTGCTTCTCCTCTTCCCTCTCCCTCTCCCACTCCCACCTCGAACTTCCAGCCATTGCCATTGCCCAGTCTAACCCTCCCCCCTTCCCCTTAACTCCCTGTCGTCAGTCATCAACGCCCTCGCACACGTGTCTCCCGCCCTGGTGGGGATCTCTCTCTCTCTCCGCCGCCCTATCGCTCCCCCCGCCACTGTGTGTGTGTGTTATTGACACTGCACACTAACGGTAGATAAAAGCCAAACAGGGCACACAGCTCACAATGTATGCAGCGATCCGAGCAGAGCTGAACTCAGCCGACGCACAGAGGCAGCCAGCCAGCTCCGCCGGCTCTATTTAATTTTCTATTCTAGATTAAATTATAATAAATTGCAATTTTTCTGCCTTATTTACTCTGTTTTTTTTTTCTTCCTTTTTTCGTTTTTCTATTTTTTGCAATGCATTGCGCAATGCTTTTTCCTGTTTCGGTCGTCTGGCAATTTGTTTTGTCACGCCTTGTTGTGAGATTTTCTAGATCACAACGTGAAACGAGATGCAACTGGGCGCCCACACGGCTAAAGGTGCTCCCTCAAAAGTAAGTAAGATATATATGTATATATATATATATACCGTTATCACATATATATCTTCAGTTTAATAATATAAGCATTGTCTTATTATATGTCTCTATTATATATAAATATTTTCTGCCGCTCCAGCCGTGCAATCAGTTTATATTTATAATAAGAGATGAAGAGAGAACAAGTTATAATAGGTGACAGAGAGAAGCGAGCGTCCCGGAGCGCAGCGGACGGCACCTAGTACTTTATACAGTTGTATATTTTATTAGTTATTAATTATTATTATCGTTGACATTTTGGATTTCCTATTTAAATAAGTAAGTAAAACAAAACCGTTTACTTTAAACACCTAAAAGCATGCAAGCATCGCTGGACTGTAGGTGCAGGGTATCCAGTAGTCGTAGCTGTATAGCAAACTAACTAATATCATTCATCTATTTTTTGCTGTTTTTTGTTGAATACAAGGGAGAAAAATCTATTCAAATATATTTAACATTGAAATAGAAAAAATATAAAAGACAGCAGGAAGCGGAGAAGCTCCTCCGCACAATAAAGCCATTCGCCCGAAAAGCTTTTGTTAAACCTTATTTTTGATTGCCAGCCAGCTGTGCAACCCTTTTTATACCTGCCCCCAAGGAAAAACAAAACTATTCTCATCTAATGCGTTGTCTAGTCCTCAATCCTTTTTGCCTACCTAGAAAACCAAACCCCATTCAGTGTGTTTGTTCTATCAAATAAAAAATTAACCCGAACCCAAATTTAGCAAATGCGCCATTTGGAGTTTGCCTGAATTTGGCACGCCTTTGGATTTCTCCCAGCACCCATGACAGAGAGTGTGTGTTATCATATTAAAAGTTGACCTAAATACGAGCTTAATAACCGGTTCATCACACTAAGGAAACTTTTTATGGGGTTCTCCGCCACAGTCACTTAGAAACTTTGCAACAAATTAGGTCCTGGAAAGTTTGGACACATTTTTTGACTATTAAAAATTGTTTTTTCCAGAAACCTTTTTATTTTCAAGCAATAAAATTAAATAAATAAATGAAGTATAATACTGTAATCATTTCAAATCAGAAAATCAATAATACAGATGATGGCTTCGAATTTCTCCGCTTTGTACAAACGTTTTGTATTACACAATTGAACTTGATACCACTCTCGAACTCTGACCCTTAGACCCCACTGCCTCTTCAGTTTTATCGCTCTATTATTTTTTTTATTACTGATTGTTTCGAGTCAAAAACAATACTTGCAACTGCAGCCTCCTTAGCTGGCATTTGTTTGTTTTTCTCAGCTTGTGCTCAATTTTCCAATAGTATTTTCCAATAAAAGTCGCCGCCAGCAACATACACTGACGAGCAAAACTGTAACACGAGTTGCATATTCTAACTTCAACGGTCAGTA
>JAEIHY010007617.1:0-14947 GCA_018904565.1 Drosophila tsacasi | reverse complement strand
ATATTTCGGTACAGGGTATATAACAGTCGTTCACGAACGACTGGAGCTTTCTTACTTGTTGTATTTATTCTATTTATTATCCTAGACTACATTATTTTTTTTTATATATATCCCGCTGGCGTCAGCCGCTTAAAGCGAATTTACATTTTCATTTACGCCTGAAATGAGAGCAAGATTTCGAGGCTATTTTTCGTTTAATTTTTTTTATTTTTGCGTAGCATTGCCTTGCTTTGAATTCTTTTTTTTCGGAGGCGGCTAGGACAAGAGGAGTTGTGGGTGGTGTTGGTGAGGGGGCATTGAGTGGGTGGAGCTGCTGAGGTGGAGTCCCTGGCGTTTGGTATTTGGCTTTGGCTTTGCCACACGATGAGCTGCGTGGATCGCATTTGCCTGGCTCCCTATTCTCGGTGTATTCCCTACATTACTTCCCCCTTACTTTACACAGGGAGAAATATTGTGTATAGGGGATTGAAGTTCCTTTAAAACTTGTTAAATATTTTCAATAAATTATTTGAAAAGTTCCCTTACATCTTTTTCTACATTTTCAACTTTTAAAGAGTCCTTGGTTGTATTCAATCAATTTTGGCTAAAGAACTGTGTATTTTTTAGATTTCTAACAAAAATATATATAAATTTCAATGAAAAATGCCATTGTTGTAGTGCTTGTGTATTAAATATAAATATTTTCGGTGCAGTGCTTCTTTTGGGAAAGCCAGCGGCGTTTTTTGCCCCTCAATCCCCCCAGCTCCGCCTGCTGTTTCATATGCAAATACTCGTAATATTTTTCAAATGTTGTTTGCTTTTGCCCTGGCTCACACAATTTTCCTCATTCTTTTTCCTTTATTTTCTTTTTTCTGCTCCTTTTTCCCCGAGTCGCGCGCTGCTGGGGCTGCCTTTTCACATTTTTCAATTTTCCACGTTCGCTTTGTTGTCGCTGCTGATAGTCGGTCGGTCGGTGTACTATATAGTCGGTCTGTGTGTGTATATCCCCTTGTATGGCGTGTATTTGCAGTGTTGCTTACATTTTCATTACTTGGTTTTTTTTCATCCTACTGTTGTTAGTATTTTTGTTTTGCCGCTGCTGGAGAGCCGGGAACCAGCAATTCTCACTTGGCAGCAGCTGTGCGGCAGGCCAAACCAAAAGGAAGTTGTCCAACGCGCTGGCCAAGAGAGGAGCACAAAATGTTTGCATTTCAAATTACCCATGGGCCAATGACTGTTGACTGATTTTTCTTTTTTTTTATATTTTGCTGCCTTCTTTACTCCCAGCTGGTCTTTGTTGCTGCCTTGGCTTCCGTTGGGGCTGCAAAAAAAAAATAAAATAATAAAAAAAAGAATTACCGGAGAACCATCAGCATCAGTTTGACGCACTTGAACTTAAATTGATTTGAGATTTCTCAAAATTAATCAACTAACTCAATGGTAGAGGAGTGCCGGCACACATGTTGCTTTGCCATGAGATAAATCACTCGTTGGGAGTCTCTGTTTTTATCTCTGGTTCATAATACCCTAGCTAATGAGGGCATTTGTGCTTTGCAGGAGACCTTGGGATAGTTCCATTTGTGTGTAATATTAGTCATTTGATTTAGGACTCTCAGCTAATAGCTGAATTTGAATGCATAATTATTTAAAGGGTTTTATTTAATTTTTATTTACTAAATATATTTTTAGTTTATATTAAAAAATATAAATAACATTTTATCAATAAATTTATCTTACTTTAATGGACCCTCAAAGATCAAATCATAGCTTAGATAACTTATCGATAAATAAGTTGCATTGTAAAATTCAGTTTGATATCCGATACTTTTCGATAAACGATAAAGAAGTTTCAAGCTTGAATTCTAGTAAATTATTCCATAATACTAGCCCTTTGATGTAGGAATCAGAGCTAAGAGCTGAATTTGTATGCATATTTCGAGGGCTTAATTTAATTTAATTTACTAAATTTAAGTTTATATTAAAATATATAAACAAAATTTACTCAATAAATGTATGTTACCTTAATGAAGCCTTAAAGATCAAATCAAAGCTTAGATAACTTATCCATAAATAAGTTGCATTGCTGAATTCGATTTGATTTTCGATACTTTTTGATAAAAAAGTTTTAAAAAGTTGTAAGCTTTGTTTCTAGTATTCCATAACTTATCGATAACGAAGTCTTAAGCTTTGTTTGTTAGGTATTCGATAAGTTAATGATAATTAAGTTTTAGATTGTATTCTTTTAAGTAATTCTATAAGTTATCAATAAATACGTTTTAAGTTAGGATTCAAGAGATTTAAGTTCAACCTTAAACTATTTAATTATAATATTAAATATTAAATTTCATCCATTTCAAAGCCTAAGAAAATTTAATTTTGGCGAGTAGTTTCACCAAATTGGATTTCATACGGATTGGTTTCTGAGGGTATTTTATTTCTCGTGTGTTTTGCAATGTTTTTGTTTTTGTTTTTTTTGGTCAAGTCTACAGTAATTTATGTAAATTTTTCATCAGCCTGCTTGCTAGGGGTCTCCCTTTCTCCCCCTGGCTGGCTCTCCCATAGTTTTATCTCGCTCTTTTGGGTTCACGGAAGTCGTAGCCACCAGAACCGCAAAGTATGCAAAACATAAACCAAAAGTATACAAGGATGTGTGTGGGGGGTAGAGGGAGTTAGAAGGTTGTTTCGGGAGTAAGAGAGAGATGGATTTACTCACATTTGTTATGCACTTTGAATGGAAGGAACATTCCATGATGTTTTTCTCTCTTTCATTTTGTTTTTTTTTTTTTGTGCCTGCATAAATTTAAATTCGTAATTAGTTTCGGGGGAGTAAATGGGATTTAAGGTTTTTCTCCGTTGATGTTATTTTTTTCCGGCTAAACATGTAATAAATCTGCATTTTGTACAGCTTACATATATATATACCCGAGAGTGATCCAAATCGGGCGGAATGAGCTACAAAAACAATGAACTGAGGGGGAGAGTTGGGTGGATTGAAGATGCTGTATAGTAGGTATATATACATACCTGCAATCAATCAATCTGCCGAAGTGGCCCAGATTTACGAATTTAGTGGCTGAAATAACAATTGAAAGGCTGATGGGAAATCGGGATTTGCTTTATATTCACTTAACTGACAGTCGCCAGTCGAGGGAGTGGGGGAAAAGTTTAAATTAAAAGGAAAGTTTTCCTTTGAATGTTTGTCTGATCATTTGGATTTTAATTTGTTGGTTATAAATTAATTAAGGCTTTGAAGATTTATGGGTTAGGAATACTCATTGTGATGATAAATCTTAAGAAAATGATTTTTTAACCTCATTTTTCTATAAGTTCCTTGACATTCGGTGGATAGTTTCTTAACTTGCTATATTATACACACTCTATATATTTTTATTAAGTTGTATACCTGTTATTCAGTATCTAGTAACTTTATAGGAAAAAAACCCCATGAAATCGATTCCCGATAAGTTCTTTTTCATGTCATTTAATGGCTCTATAAGAGTATGCTTTCCAATACCCCTCGAAATATGATTCACATACGCTTTCCCCCATATAAAGGCTTTTGTATCACTTTAATTGAGTGCTTATTAAACATTCCATTTGAAGTAATGTGACGATTGCAATTATTCGAATTGTATGGGCGAGGCAAATCGGATTTTCGATTCGAGGCATTAGGGAGATATAGTAGAAAGCAATAACAAAGCAAAACGGTGAGACAGAGAGACACATTACTGGAGGGGATGGATGAATTACATTTTTCTAGACTAAGTAAACTGCGAATTTCGATAAGCCCCACACGATTTGGGTGCGGGATACCATTCCATTCGGTAGTCTTCTCCTGCCCTGGCATTCCGCTGGCTTCCTTCTACCCGAGGTTCGATTTCATTTGGGGAAGAGGGTTTAATGACCAGAGAGACCGCGTTTCATGTTCTCGAAGCACCAAACAAAACCCCCTTCGTTTTCCTTGGTGTCCGTTTGTGATGTGTTTGTGCATTTTTAATCATGTGCTTGCCTACTTAGGTTTATTTGCCAACAGCAATAACCCCACCGGCAACGGCGACAATGTTGTTGTGGGCCAGCAAAGGCAGTTCCCAATTGGGAAATGGAGCCATGTGCCACGTACTTTACTGGCTAATTCCTTATGTGCACGAACATTCATTCATTTATTCGTCTTCTCTGGGTTTTTTCTTATTTTATTTTGTATTTTTATATCCCATTTTAATTCCATAAAGCACAGGAAGTACAGTAAAGGGACATTAGTATGGCACAGAATGGTCTATTTTCGGCATTTCAATGTCAATTGTTTGATAGACCATAAATCGATTGGGTCTCCTCGGGTTCTCGTTTCAATTAAATGCAATTCATATGGGTGTGCTGAATGTTAAGGGAAAGAGGTGACTGCAGTCCAACAGAACAACATTTTTGCATATTCATTCATCAGCCACATGGCAGGTGACAGTACAGAAAGGGTATATAAGGCTAGAGAAAATGGGGAAAAAAATCATATAAGAATATCTAGAGTTTTAAGCAACAATTATTAGTAAAATAATACAATTTCCTAGAACTGAAAGATTTATCTTTTACTATGGTCACACTTTTACCCTGAAAATTACACAAATAATCTTTTTTAAAGGTGGGTAATTTCTTTAAAATATTATATTTTAATAAAACTTTATACTTAGGTCCAATATAAGATAATCCTTCACAAAATATCACAATTTTAAAAGCATTTCCTGTAAAAAGTAAGGTCACACTGGTGGTTTTATTTTAACTAAAATGTTGCATATTTCTTTATCAACAAACGTCACTTTACTGTTCGTTTCTATTAGCTAAGTGATAACATATCTCCAACATAGATTCATAAAATGTATTCCAACTTATAGTTATGAAACTTGGCGTACATATCCCGCTCCAAATATCCATACAAAATGTTTGCATGTCCTGCATGTTGTCCTCATTCATCTGTTCCGCTCTCACCCTCTGCCTGGTCTGTAGGTTTTGCCTTTTCTTTCTTTTTTTGTTTGTTCGTTTGAATGAATGTATTTCACTTTTAGCACGTTTTGTGCCATTTTTCCCGTTTGGCCGAGTTACATATTTACTTTGAGTTTGTCCATAGCGGGGAATTCCAATTTTCTAAAATGTCACTGTATAGTTTCAGGCTCTCTTCGCGTGGGTGGTTTTCATATACATACTATATATATATATATATGTATATATATTTGAATAGATGTTTTGGAACATGTGTCACATCCTCGTTGTCCGAATGGTAAACATTCGTTTGTCGGAATATCAAACCCAAGTTTTGTTTAATAAACTGATCGAAAAATGTTATATGTAGATACACGTTCCCCTTAAAGTTTAACTGCAACGAAATTTCCACTTTGTCCTCAAAGTAAGTCGCAAGTTTCCCTTTGAGTGGAAACTTCAAAGGCATTTTTACCATCGCGTGCGCCTCCTGCCTCCTTTTGAGGTGCAGTTTGCTGTAAAGGAAAAGCGTTAAGCTGAGCCCTCAGAGTAGGATCAAATTATGGCAGAGGGAAATGAGTGCGAAAAGATGGAGGACAAGATGGACAGACTGATTGGGGGTAGACTGAGGGACTGCTGTCTGCCTCCTGCCAGAAGTCGGTTACCAACTGAAGGAGGGGTGGTGAAGGAGGAGGAGGAGAAATGGCGGTAAGGGCGGGCAGATAGTTAATTCCGTTGCTTATCAGCTGAGAGCCTTGTTGGACCAACTTTGCATTGAGCGAGTGTCGCTGGCAGCAGTTGAAGTGGGATACTGCAGCAGGAAATGGAAATTCAGGGAGAGTAAACGCATTAAACACCCTGGAAAAATGTTAATTTTATAAGAAATAACCAATAAAATGGATTTTATCTTAATTTCTTCAGTTCTGGTTCATGTTGATTAATTGAGAATATGGTTAATATCCTTAAAACGATCTTTAAAGACTTTCAAGTTGACTAAATCGAATTTATTGTGATAATTTGTTAAAATATAAATGGCCTAATTTATATATATCTTTATAAATATAATATTTATTTTTAAAATTCTTAAATTTATCTCTTGAAATATCTCAAAAATGCATCTCAGCTAGGACTACCCCACAGGTCCTTGTCTAGGGCATTATTGGGATGATTGCAATGGTGTATCCCACAAAAGATTCGCGCACATTCACACATTCCTCCTCCCTTTATCGTCGCAATCCTTGGCCCTCGTTATCCGCCTGCATGTGGACGTTGATGATGGCCATGTCTGCTCCTGGCCTGATCTGCCTTGGTCTGGTGTTTTCTGGTGTGGCTTGGTCTTTCTGGTCGGTCTCGGCGCACTGCCTGCCGCTGACATCATTGTCTTGCTATGCGAGTGGCGCTCGGGCTCATTTGGAGCGCTTCGCTCCTCTTTACTCTCCACTCCACTCCACTTCGGTCCGCTCCGGCGGCTGACTGCTGTTGAATGCACCCATCTCCATCGCCATCTCCGACTGCAGATCCCCCAGCACCCCCCAAAGCCAAGAATTTTCCGTCTTCCCTCTTTGATGAGAGTACATAGAAAGAAATTTTTAAACTTATACGTTTTCATGTTTTTTATTTATTTTTGTGGCTTGTACAAACTTTGATATCTATAAATATTCGATAGTATTTGAAAAATATAGAGAATAATATTTATAAAAACTATCGAAAAAATCGAGATTTTATTAAAAAAAACCTATAATCGATCTGATTGTACAATATTTGAATAATTTCGAATAAAAGCGATGTAAAAATTGATTGTTTCAATATTTGCCTTGATTATTCTACCGTTTACTATTTTTCTATCGATATTTTGACGTCACCTTGCTTTATCGCTTGGATTTCGATATATTACAAGTTGAAGCAAATTCAATAAATATTTATAGTATTTCTCCTACCTGTAAGGACTTTTCTCCCTCTGCACGTGTATGCCATGTGCTTTCCCCTGAACGCTCTCATTTCTGCAGTTTTTCTCCTCGTCCTTTCCCTACCCTTTTTTTTAGCTTTCTCTGGGCATATTTCTTTTTTTTCTGTATTTTTTGTTGCGACAGCTTTTGTGCTTGCGTTTAATTGAAGATTTTTTGACAGCAAACGTCGTTGGCATAGAAAGTCATGAGAACGGTTGGGCCACAAAAAGCGAAAGAGCAGGAGCCGCCGCTGCCGCCAGGATCGAGGGGCGGGATGCAAGCCAGGCAGGAGAGATGTAGGACGAAGAGTTCGTAGAACTTTTGCACACAAATGGCAGCGATAACAGCAGCACCAGCAGCAGCAGCACCGGTTGACTGACTGCGGGAAAGCTGGCTGGCAGCGCAACCCCAATGCTCCTAGGAATCTGCCTTATGACGACCCATTTCACTATCGACAGTCGAGGCTTTGTTTTAACTTTATTACGTTGCTCCTGGTTTGGTGTGTCCCCTATAAATGGGAAAAACCAAAAACTTTAAGAGCTCCTCCCCGCATAAGGGGGAAAGTATGCATGCGATTGCCCTGCAAGTTTTCTCGGTGGTAATGGAAAAAGTTTCGAATATGAAATATGCAATTTAATTGAAGGTTTCATGTTGTGTGGGGCCCTTTCGATATTTTCATTAACAATAATTATGTTTTGTGGGGAAAAGTAACTAATTTGTTATTGATCGAGTATCGATAACAAAATGTACAAGTTTCTGGAGAAAATTTTAATTAATTTTCTAAAAGTTGATAGCAATCGTGAGATGAATCCGATACAAGAAAAGATAAAAGAGAAGAAGAAAATTTATATGAATTTCAAGGAAAATGCTTACGAAATTTTAGGTTTTTAGTAATAAATCGATTAGTAAGCCCAAACTAGCGATCATATTTTGATAAAACCAATACAAGATGTGAATATGAACTCATTAAAAATGCAATATAAATCTAAAAATAATGTTCTATTATCAGATGTATTGAAAAGTGTGGCCAGATTCATGAATCATGTGCTATAAAAATGCATTTGAATGAAAAATAATTGTATATTAATAAAATGAAACAAGTTATCGATTAATTTACGATTTATAATCAATCAAATGCATCGAAAAGTGTGCCCAGCTTCATACAAGAGAATTTGAAACTCAACTGAAGAACCTACTCCTCATCCAACCTTTAATTCTTAATTTAAATGCTATTTTTGAAAATGAATTACCCTAGAATAATAATACTTATTCATTCATTCTCAAGTTGCATACAAAGAATGATTCATTGCAAGTCAAATGACTTGTTAATGCTGCCTCACATTCATGCATACACCCGCTTATCGAGTTTCCCTCGCCATTTGTCTTTTGGCTTTGGGGATTCCGATTGCACATTTCAATTTTCACGGGCTGGGAAAAGCGCGAGGAAAAGCCAAGGGAACGTATGCCAAGGAGTAGGAGGTGGATAGAAGGAAAATGACAAGAATCCATTTACAATTCGGCACGTGCAGGTGAGGGAGAGGATAAGGAAGGACAACAAAGAAACAGAGACAGAGAGAGAGAGAGCGAGAGTAAGATATCAGGTGCAAATGGCGACATAGTCCTTTGGTTGGTTTCCCCCACACACATACACAACACCATTTTCCCTCCACTAATGTGTATTCTTTGCTAAATGCATTTTCCAACGCAATTTATTACTTTATTTAATATTGTTGGCTTGCGATTTGCATTTGGAAATCACATTTGCTACCAATTTTATTGCATATTCATGGTCATTCGATAGGCACGAACACGTTCATGAATATTGATAAAGCAAATTGCCTTTGTTTACGTTTGCATTTTACCAGAATTAAAAAATTGCAAAGTTTGAATAATAATGCCAGCCAATAATGTGCAGAGAAAATAAATAAAAGTTTAGCTAAATTCTTGCTGAAATATTAAACGAGCTTCGAGCATTCGTTTTTAATTACTGCCGTTCGGAGGGAAATAACAAACAGAAAAACAGAACAAAAAAATGGATAATGGATAAGGTGTGACCTCAGTGGGGGGTGGGACGAAATGTGAGCTTTGCATGTCGAATTGAGGCTTTTCCGAGGGTTTTTCCGAGGGTTTTACCCCGCCAATCGATTGTCAAACAGCTGGCTCTCTCGCATTTAACTTTTGTTATTTTTCCAATGATTCAATTACGGTTTCTTGTGCTGTGCTGGGCGCCCTTTTTCCATAAAAACAGCGGAAAATCCCACAAATAAACAAGCAGCCAGCGAGCGCAGTAGAAGTGGAAAATTGCAAGGTGAAAATGGGAAAATCAATGTTTCGCGGGAGCGCAGCAAACGGAGTATTAAATTGCGGAATAATAAAACAAAAATACAAATCGCAAAATTGACCCAGTTTAATGTTTGAATTGAATTGTTTGAATTCGTTTTTGATTAGTTGGCAATTGGTGCTCCAGTTTCAAATTCTCCCTGCCATTTTCCATTTGAAGTTTTTGTAAACCAAGTGGGGAAACATTTGGATTTTGAATTTGATTTTTTCTTTTATTTTCTTTTTTGTTCTCTCAGCTGAGCTCTTTGAAGATGTTTGTTCTAGTTTAGGCATTGTTTTCTTTGCGGAATTGGGTAATTTCACATTTTTGTGTGATTGAAATAAGAACGTGTGTGTTGTTTCTGGTTATTGATTGATCTTTTTGTTGGGAGACACAGAAGAAATATAGTTTTGTGGAGGACTTCACGTTGCACGACTTATTTAATTTATAATTTTTTTTAAATATTTGCCAACGTTTTTGTGTGCATTTCACCGAACAAATGAATGGACATAATCAATGCAAATATGTTCTCTCCAATCGATGCTTTTGCTGGTTTTATTGCAGTGTTAATACCGTTTGGGGTATTGCATTTTATGCCACATTTGGTTGCATCTGCATATGTGTTGTATACTTTTCAGCAAACACAAAAAATTAAAATCTGATAAAAGTGAACATAAATATTTGCGGCATTTTACGTATTTGAATTTGATTTCTGGTCTCTCTTCTCTCTCTCTATACAGCACAGCAACCTGGTTTATTTGATTAAAAAGCATGTATTTGCCTTTCTTGTTCCACATTTAATACGCATTTTAATTGCACGCCCAATTAATTTGCCGATAATTTACAGCAGCTGCTGCTTTCGCTGGCAATTTATTTGCTCTTTGTCCGATTGCCCAGTGTTTATGTTCATTTCATTCAAATCATGGCGTGAAATATGATGTTCAGAGCACTTTTTTTTGTCTGAGAAGTAAACAAATTTAAACATTTTAATTGTCTCGGCCACCTACGCGGTAAATTATGTGCAAGTGGAGACTGGAGGCAGTGTGAGCTTAGGGAAGCGGCAACAAGTTTGACGAAGCAGAAAAATTACAAAAAAAAGGAGGAGGAAATACTTTAGCCGACGCCAAAGTGAGGTCTGTGGCTGCCTCTGTATCTTCTCTGCTTCGCTTTTTCCCTCTCTCTCTTTTTCTCTGGTAATAAAAAACAATCCCAGACTGACTTGTGGCATATGCTAATGAGAGCTATGTGCCACACTCTGGCCTGACCCCGCCCACTAATGCAATTGTGTAAGTGGGAGGGTGGCATAAAGGAGATGCACTGGGAAAGTCCACTGAAAACAAACGAAGATTTAGCTTTAAAATCAAAACAAAATTAGAAAGTAGTAAAGCTTACTTTTAAAAAAGGTAAACATTTATTTAACTTACAAGAAATATATAACAATTTAATTTTGTTTTAAAAAAAATTTAAGACAAATAGTCTTAAAGCTTCCAAAAATTTCAAATGCAATGATTTTAAAATTTAGTATTTACGCTTTTTATTTTTTGAAGATCATTTCCTAGTATTTTCTGTGTCCCTAAAAATGACAAAAACTTTAAATGTAATAATTTTAAAGCCTAGTATTTAAACTTTTTTGTAAAATATAATTTATTAACATTGTAACTTTCCAATTCCTAATTTCTGTTATATTCCTCCTGATTTTCCAGTGCTTAAAAACATAAAAAAAAAAACTTCATTACTTGGCCACATTTTAAGCTGGTTGTAAGCGGCGCCTTTGCTTTAAAGTCTGTTTAACTATTCCATGTGTCACAGTTCTTAGAGCACCTTTACCAACCATCCTTCTCCATCTCACTCTAGCCCAATGTCGTATTTTCCCTTCTTCCTTCCCACCAAACTATACTTTCTAGTTTGCCTTTGCTTTATGGCTGCTGGTGGCCATGAAAAAAAAAGCACAACTCAGAGGGGGAAAGCTGGGAGAAATGCAGTCAGTCAAGTCGTCAGAAAGTAAGAGGAAAAGGGCAAGAAACCGAGAGTAATATTACAAAAGGGACATCTCCTGGGGACAAGAGCAGGAGCAGGAGCAGGAGCAGGAAGGACACACATCCATGTGGTGGAGAGCCCAAGAGTTAATGAGGAAATAAGCTTAGATAATGTGCCTAGCATAATGCCCACCCACAGACGCCACCAGCCCTGGGAAATGGGAACTCATGGTCTCATATTCTCATGTTTGCGGTTGTGTCACTTAAGCATTTTGTAAATGGTTTGTTTTGTCTTGCAATTAGTTTGAAAGGGTTGCCCTCGCTCTGGGCACGAGGCACCAGGCACCACGCTCCTCCAATCTCAATCTTAAGCCCAACCGAACCGAACTCAACTGAACTAATGTGATCCGAAACAATGACCGTCCATTGTCCTCGTCCAATGAGGGGTTGAAGTTCAGACCCAGAACCAGTGTTGTTTGGGCAAGGCCTCTGGCAGTTTGGTTGCATCAATTTATGGCTAATTGATAAGCTATTTACAATCTCATAAGGAGCTCCGGCTGTGTCTTATCGGTTTTGGGCGTCCGATTAAATTGGGTTTCTGTTTAATTTTGCTAAAAATCTTGCTCTTAACCCCGAGATGGAACCAATTAAATAGTTCGGAGTTATGTTTAAGAAGGAACTTAACTTAATTGGTAGTGTTTGTTATTAATTTAGGTTTAAATACTGGGAATTTTGATGTTCAGGGTTATTAAAAGAAGGTTAAGGGTATTATATTGGATAAATATAATATGATAAATGGACCAGACTAGTCTAGGTCTAGTTTGTAAATTATTTTAAAAAGTGCTTAAAAGTATTCTGTGATCAATTATTTACAGTATACAGTTTTGAAATAACTTAAAAATGTGCTTAAAAGTACGCAGTGATAAATTAACCAATTATTGTAGTATAGCATAATTTTAGGCTCACATTTCTTATTTAATCTTAGTTTAAATATCTCTTTAAAAATATGCTGGGAAATATTAATCTATGTATTTAAACTAAACTAAAAATCTTATCGCAACCTCATGCTCTCACAAATTTACAATTACATTTTCCTGAAATCTCAAAAATGCACACTTGATTTCGTATCGAGTATGTCAATAAAGACCATTGATTGAGTTCGCACTGCCTAATTCCCCTGCCTTTCACTTCAGGAATTTCTTTTCAGCCTTCGGCTTAATGAAGTGCTCTCTCACGCGAAAGCAAGAACAAAATACAAAAATAATTCCCCCTACAAACACTTATTGGGGGGAGCATTCAAAAGCCAGATGCCAAAACAAACTCATTAATTTTAAATGCTTTGTGAATACACACAAATTTATATTATTTTCCAAACATTATCAAGATGGGAGGGAGATAAAAACAAAGCAATGCGAATAAAAAATTGACATTAATTATGCAATAAATAACGCTTTTTATACAGGGGAGAGACTGTGTGTGGGACGGGGGGACAAACAATAAATGGCACCCAATGTGCCGCATTTGAGGAGAATTTAATTAAAATGCCAAATGCATCATAAATACTGCAAACAATTTCAGTGCCCCCAGGGCATCAGAAAAGGGACTTTGTGTGTCCCTCGCATAAAACTGCAAATTGAAATTGTATAAATCAAGTATTTAAAAAGTTCTTTATCCCTATCCTCCGTCTGGCAATATCTCTCTCAATATTTGTGCAAAAACTTTCGATGAGAGTTCATTCAAGAAGCCCGAAAATGAACAAATTGTTCAGCTTTTGTTTCCACCGACTTAACAGTTCAAAAAGGAGCAACATTGTGAACTGTGCTTTGCTGTCTGTGTAACTGTGGATGTCCTTTGTTGGCTAAAATGTAAATTTAGTCTAACAACAATGTTTGTCTGGCAGTTTCCTTCTTTCCCTGCCCCTCTTTTTATCCTGTAAAGCATATTGAAAAACTTGTTTCCAATTGTGTGTTGATTAGTTGGCTAGACAAAAAGTTGTTTACATTTGCAAAGCATAAATGATTATTTACACATCGATTCTCACTCTATATATAACTCTGTGTTTCTCTGTGTTTTTCAGGTACGTTTCCCCTCTATGAAAGTGATTGATTCAATTGAAAATTCACCTTACTGTTCCACCCACCGCTGGGTAAGTTATTCCCTGAGTTATCAAATGGAAAATCATCCTCTGCTGCTGGCTGGTTATAAATTCACGAAAAATCCCACGATGCCAATGTCAATATTTATGGATGCTCCAGGGGGGAAATATCGCAGTCAAGGGTAACATTTTGTCAAGAGCCCCCCGCTCTGTGGTTTCAGGGGGCGTTTTCCCAAAAATTGCAAACATTTGCCAGATGAGAAATGATGATGCTGCTGCTGCTGCTGTTGGTGTGTTCTGTTTTTATTTTTTTTATTCATCAAAAGTTTTCAACAAGTCATAATTTTAGCTGGCATCCATATGAGCGCAGGCTAAATAAATATGTTATGGAAAAATAAAAGTCAAGGCAAATACATAGTTACACAGAAGTTTACTGTGGCTTTGAAACTTGAATCTGATTAAAAAAATTAAAGGAATTTACGAGAATTGAGTTATAATGTAAGGAAACGTTAAAAAAAAAGTTTAATAAAAACTTACATAATTATGATGTAATTATTAAGATAATTAAGAATTTTCCTAGGTAAATGTAAAAAGTACTTGATGGAACCTTTTCCCAGCTTAGATTTCAGTTTATAACATGAAATTCTAAGTAAGTTTTATAATAAATAGGTTTTAGACACAATTTTCAAGTTATATTATTTTTTGTATTACCAATGAAAATGTACATGAAAAAAAAAAACATAACCTGACATGTCATGACATGATGTAACAATAGTCATCTTAGTTTCAAGGTCGGCTAGAAAAATAAAAAAAATTAAGTCAAAATCCTGATCTAACCACAACCACTGTGCCATTGTACCAACACTATGAAATGCAAATCTGAATGTCGGTATATATATTCATGATAACTGTGTGAAAGAGAGGCGAAAAGAGCAGCTGCTGAATGTGGGATGATGAACAGAGATAGCGTCGCACACTTGGCCGGATATATTCTCTATCTCACTGGCATCTACCCCCAAAAATTCCGGAATACATACATATATATTTTTATAGCCTCAACAAACATACGGAAAAAATTAAATTTCGTTTTTACTGAGCAAACATTAGATAATCATCATCGTCATCATCATCATCATCATCGTAATCTGCATCAGCTTCCGAGTGGGCGTTTTATGTACGAGAGCCGAGCTCTGGCATAAATATAATATTTTTGTAATGCGAAACTTTCCGTTTTTAGCATTTGTTTATTATTCTGCTTATTTCTCTCAAATTTCTCTTTCTCTTTTATTTAATTTTATTTTATTTTATTTTATACGTTTAAATGACACACTGTGTTTGGCAGTTATTATGGCAAATTAGATTTCATTTGACTTTTGGCGATTATGCCTGCCAGGGTTATCAGGTGTCTCACATCCACACACATTTGGAAAATGAATTTCTGCCTGGCAGCGAAAGTCATCAGCTTTAGGCGTTATTATCCTGGCTAAAGTTATGTTCATATTATGGCATTAAAAATTTAAGCAAAAGAGAGTTGGAGTAAATTATTCACGATTATTAGTAATGAGTCATGATTTATTAAATAAATTTCTTTACAAATGGTTTAAAAAGTATCGGCCAGGCTCTGGTTATCGAATTCGTAAAATTTTTTCGATTTCGATTTGAAATCGAA
>JAEIHY010007614.1:0-13420 GCA_018904565.1 Drosophila tsacasi | reverse complement strand
AAACTGTAAAACTACTGCAAATGGGCTAACAACTATTTGGCTTCATGATCTTCTTACCATAACTGGGCTTCTCACAGCGAGTGCTCCAATTGTGGTCAATTGTTGGTCAACAGCAGCGGCACTCAGTTACATAATAAACAAGAAGAAAAAAAAGGCAACTGCGAGGGAGGGAAAAAAGTATCTAGCATCTTTAAGCTGTGCTGTGTGTATCTCGCGGATGTGTGTCGCTCTCAGGGAATAACTTTTGGGCCAGCTCATCGGAGGAAAATGTGACACAAAGAATAGCAACGAGGAAAATCTTTGGCTCATTTCAAATGGCGCCAACAAAGAAAATTGTGGAGAGTGTGGGGAGGGGAAAACTGCGGAAAATTGCTAGGAAAATGTGGTGACAAATCTTTTTCGCCTTTGGGGTGAACATGTGTATGTGGAGGGGAAATTGTACTGTATCTGTATGGGTTTATTTGAAGGGGCTTCTGAATGAGTTTACTTAATTAAAATAGCCTTTAAAGTAGTATAAATTATTTAAATAAATGTACGTCTTTAAAAAATGCTGAATTTATTATTTTTTATTATTATAAAACTACAAAAATAAAATTAAAAATTGTAGGTAATTTATTTACACAGAAAAATGTCTTTAAAAGGTGCTGAATTTTTATATAAAACCAAAAAATACAAAAATAAATTTACACTTTTTAACACACAGATTACAGAAAATATTTATTAATCAAATAAAAATACTAGTGCAAGTTTAAAGATCAAATCTTGTTAAAATCACCCCTAAATTACACCATTGCCTCCTCATAAAACAAAATATACTATAGTTTAATTGGTTTAATTCCCTTTTGGTTAACCATCATAATTTATTCAAGTCACTGCCATTTATTAGTTTATTGTTCTTAATTATGCACAATCGGCAATTATTCATCTGCCTTTATGGGAAAAACTAGTCTCAGTCTCCCCAGGCGATCTCTTCCCACACTGCAGTTAATTAATTTCCAATTATTATTTTTCCCAAAGCCGCCATAAAACCGGCATACCCCGAAACAAATTACACATCATCAGAATCTCAGCACGAGACCAGCAGAAAATTGTTAAAGGCGCGCCGCCGGTCTCTTCCCCAATTTTCTTGCTTTTATTCCCCTTTTCCTTCTTTATGTTTTTATTGGAAAACAAAAAACAAACGCAGAAAAAATAGAGAAAAGCAAAACCAAACAAAATAAAAATGAAGGAAAAGGAAAAAAAAACATCTAGCAAATAAAGCAGAGTACATGCAAAAAAAATAAAAATAAAACAGAAATAAACAAAGCGGCAAACTGCGCTGTCGACGTCTACAGAGGCGGCGGCAGCGTCTCTGCCAGCGTTGTCGTCATATAATATTTTCTTTATTTCATTTTTTTCTTTTTTTTATCGTACATATTTCGTGGGGAAAAAACCTGTTTTTTGAGCTTCGCCGCGGCGACGTTTGAATGAATGCAGCTTCCAAGATTTTGGCTTCTAAAAAGCGTCAACAACAACGACAACAGCTACAACCAAAGCGAGTGAAGGGCGCGGTGGCAACAACAACAACAACAGTACTAATAATACAACAACAACAAAAACAGAGAAGTAATGCTATGCGAACGCGTGGAAAACGGGTTTTCGCGAAAGTCGTTGTCATTGTTCGTGGCTGCTGTTATTGGGTTTTTGTTGCCATTCTCGCTCGAGCGGTACTATTTTTGTGTTTTTACAGTAAAACTAAGCTAAAAAAATTCTTAAAAATGTATATTTTTAATAATAATAATTGTAATGTATTTAGTATTTTATACATAAAGCATTTTATTACACATAAAACAGTTTAATGCCTAATTTTTAGCCCAAAATCTGCAGTGTTTTCAATTATAAATTAAAATTCTTTTTAAATTCTTCTTAAATTTGCAAATTAATTTCAAACTTTACACAAATAATACTTTGAAAATTAATTTTATATCTAATGAAAGGCATAATTTTGTAAAATACCTAATTTTTTAAACCCAACTGTATTTAATTTTGTATTTTTTTCAGTCTCCCGTCAGATTCCGAGACCGAGAGAAAACCCAGAAATATGGCTGGAAAAATCTTGCTTTTTTCTCTCATTGTTTAAAGGGGAATGGTGAAAAGCTGCCAGTACTTGGAAAAAAACAAGCCATAAACTGGCAGCCAAGGAAAGTCAAGGATTAAAGGTATAAAAAAAGGACAGGATATTTGCGTGTATAAATTATTGTAAATATTCAAATAGGATTTATGTAAAAGGGTTTTTCAGGCAGAGGCAAAGATATCCACGTGAGTTGTCAGAATAATTCATAGAAATATTAAAGATTAAAAACAAAATGAGACCTATAATAATATACAACAATTTATAAAGAGAGTTTCTTTCTATATATTGAAGTCTCAGCTTTTGCCTTTCAAAATTCCTATAAAGTGAACCCGAAAAACACTTTTTAAAATTCCTCAACAACCCTCTCTTTACTTATCTCCATGATAATGCCCATGAGCACGATCTATACTAGATATATCGCAGTCGCAGTTCTATGTAAAATGTCAATTGGTTTGTTCCACTTTAAAGCGCACTCGCAGTGGCTTATAAATAAACAAAAATCGTTGCTGATAACTACACCGCAAACACGACTACGACGAAAAACTACAATAACATGGGGAATTTATTTGCGCAACGTGATGTGCTCAACAATTTGTTAAAATAACACGACAAAAAATCAGACAACGAAAAAAAATAAAGCCAGAGGTGGATTTCAGCACCTCACAAAGCCAAAGATATATAAATTATTTCAACGACTTTAAGCTCGGTATTGCAGCATGCTACAAAATCTGTTCACAAATAAATAAAACAACAGAAAAAAAACAAAAAAAAAAAAAAGAAGACACACCATGTCAAAGCTGAAATCCCACAAAAACAAGCCAAAAGTTAATTACATTTGAAAAGAAACCAAAGAGAGTGAGAAGAAGGCGCTGCCAAATGTCAGAGGGGCTTCAAGTCATGGCAGAAAGTGAAACACTTGCGAGCCGAAAAGAAAAAGTGTAACAAATTGTATGGAAAACAATTTGTTTCTCCACCTCAAATCTCTCTCTCCCTCTCTCTCTTTCTCCTGAGCTCTTTCTCTAATTTGCACCTCATGCTAATTTTTATAGAAAATAGGTTTTTTGTTGTTTTCAAATTCCCCCCTATATATGTATGTATCTATATTTGCTGAAGGTTATTCAGCCCTAATTGATGCCAGGCAAAAGCAATTACATCGACTCCCAGGCTTTTATATATACGTTTTCAGACCCGATTTGATTGCAATTTGAAGCCCCTGAAATTAATTATAATCGTATGTGTCTGTGCAATCGAAATTGGCAAGTAAAAGGGCAGGGAAAAGCAGCTTTTCCGAAAATGTGAGCTCAAACAGCGCGTCATCAAATGCACATGCACAAAATTTTAAAATCGCATTACGTATACGCAACGTTGCGCAGGGAAAATCGTGACCGAAAAGCAACATTTGTTTATTTTTGTACTCTTCTGAAGCATTGAAGCATAACGTAATCATAGACAGCCAATGACAAAATTCGATTCACTTTACAACGTGTCCATCGGATATTGTTGTTGATATTGAGAAATCTTTAATGGAAACTATGGATACCTATAGAGTTACTTATTATTACAGAAGGCATAGAGCGATTTATTGGGAAATGAAAAATACAACTATTAATTTGTATGTTATTATTAATATTATTATAGAATTTTACTTAGAGAACTAAGAGAGAGTATTAAAGAAAGCTCTAACTACCTTGATGTATTTTATTTAAAGTATATTTGATATTTCAATAAGTAAGTTGAATATATTTTTCATATATAGTAAATATATTTATTATTATTAAATATATTTGAATATATTTATATTTATATTAAATTATAATTATTTAAAAATTTCTTTTCATAAATTAAATATTTTTTTTTTAGAAAACCCCTTCACTGACTTTGAATTAATCACAAATTAATTACCACACAATAAGTCACCCCTTTTTCACTCAAAATTAAATATTCTTTCAAACAAATTATGCAAAATATTTGGCAAGTCAAAACACGAATTGTATTGCCATCAAATTCCCATAGAAAATCTCCAATAAATTCCAGACATTGCCAGCTTATTATTCACCTGCAGCCAAGGCAATTAGAGAAGTTCTATTTGAAAATTTCTGGTCGACGGCAAAACTTAATTGTATCCCCCAAGCCCGAGAGTATGATTCCCATTATTTCCCGCACAGCAAATTGCTGGCGTCTGTGTCAAAGTCAATTATGAAACCAATTTCAGAAATGATGCCCGGCTTCTCTGTGCCTCGATGTCTCTGTGTCTCTGTGCCTCCGTGTCTCCATGTCTCCATGTCTCCACATCTCCATTTCACTATATCTCTCTATCTTTCCCTATATGCACTCGTAATTGGCCGAATTTCGTGTGGCTAGCAATTATTCGAATCAAACGGGAGAGGAGGGGAAGGCAAAAAAGTCAGGGGGACATATGTATGAATAATGGAATGGCAATGAATCATGCGACGATCGAATAATAACGAATGAACAATAACGAATTGCATGTTAAATGCTTGGCCATAAATCGTCCAAGACTTGCAGCAGCTGCTGGTGTTTCTTTATTTTTCCTATCACCATTTCCCTCTCCATTTCCCATTCCATTTTCCTTTATAGCTTTATATGCGTGAATGGAATTGCTCATACGCCTAGTTGGACGCTTATAAAATGCAAGCCGGCTAATTGCATTGACATTTGACATCAGCCATTGGGTTTTATAAATAGAAATATGAACATCGACTTAATTGACTTGTGCAAGCGATTGAATGATGAAATAAAAGGAAAACTAATTCCACTTAATGCCTTATAAATTCCCTTTTCTATTTTTAGTGCATAGTAAATAAATTTAGGTTCAATGCCCCTTTTGTCACAACAAGCAAATCCAATCAGATTTGAGCATCTCTTCTCCTCTGAATTTAAGCAAATATTTGCTTACAACTTACAGCAAAGTTGGAAATGTAAATGTAATCCCAATGTTGTTGCCGCCGACGCCCAAGGCAGACAAATAAAAGTGGTTTTTGTGAATTTCAATTAACATAACATTTTGTGCGTGTGTTGAAAATCGAAAAAAGAGAGCAAATAAAACCCATGCAAAATTGGAAGTTCAATGATTTTTAATAAAAAAAATCGTTGAACACAATTTCTCGTTTTTATTTTGCATTTTATCAGCTCGTTATAAGTATGTATGTCATGGCTATTTAACATTGAATTATATAGTTAATTTTCTTGTTGTTATTATTATATTTTTTCTGGTTAATAAGAGAATTTTATGCATGACGGAAATATTGGGTTGGTTTTTTTCATTTTGCATGAGGTAACTCTAATTTAGCAGAAAATAATTGCTAACTTAATATTGGGGTTATTTATGGGATAATTATTAGTAGAACCTCAAGCTGGCTTATTATTGCCTTAGTTATTAACGAAATATATAATATTTAATTATTAAAAGAGCTTTTCTAAAGAATAAACCCACAACTAACAGAAAATCCGTATTTTATAATTAAAAATCCAATTAAATTTGTCTGCATAAAATATGAAAATAAATATTTATAAATAACTTCAATCAAATTTTCTAAATTAATCTTAAATATCCAAACTGTTTGCCGAATGAATCTCTTTTTGTTGTTGAATGTAAATTCTTAAGTCGAAACACAAATTTTAACTACAGTTAATTGATATTTTCTGCAGCAGCTTTTCCCTGCCTTTCCATTGCAGGGAAAACTTTATCCTCTCGTACTGAGTGGCAAACTTTCCAAACTGTCAAATTGCCAGACAGATAAGGAAAGTCACTGGAGGAGGGGAGGAGGAGGAAAAGGGGGGATGGGATGGCAAAAGGAAAATGGCAACTCAAACAGAATCCGACACCTGGACAATGTCTGGTCGGATGTCTGCACATGATGATGCTGATGATGATCATGATATGATGATGATGATTATGTTGATGTCGAGAGAATGATGACAGTCAGCGGAAATGAGAGACAAACTCTCTGACACATTTTGCCATAGACTGTACCCACCCACCCAAGAGATATTTGTCCAGCGGAAAAAAAAGACTCACAGCAGACAGAATTTATATCAATTGCAAAATCTCTTGACCTGCAATGCAGCTTCCTCTGTCTGGCCATCATTTGCAGGCAGTTCTTACTCATTAATTAAGCGCAGCAGCCAGATGAAAACTGACAGATACGAAATCTAAATGTAAAAATGTCACTGGAAGAAAAGTGTAACTTAAAATTAAGAAGAAATTTCAGTTATTAAAAAGTATAAATTCTTTTAAGATAATTTGTAGGAATATAATACAAAGTGTTGATATTTTCATGGAATAAACAACATATTTCTGAGGTCAGAAATATTTTCCCTACATTTGATTAATTACAACTTTATTTATTGGTCTCTCTTTCAATTTTTGTTTATAATTCCCAAGTGATTATTCAGGATAACATTTTGTTTCCTAAATATGAAACTTATTGTTTCATAATAAAATAAAAATTTGGGGTTTCATTTTATTTTATAAATTTTTGGATATTTTCATAGGAATATTTTTTTAAATTTATTAATAATTCCCAAATGGTTATTCAGGATAAAATTATATTGCCTACATTCAGGTACTTACTTTTTTTTTTAATTTAAAAATTTAAATTTCACTATAATTCTCAAGTGATTATTTGGGATAACATTTTGTTTCCGAAACATACAACTGTTTGTCTAAATTTCCTTACTTTTCTAATAATTCTCAAGTAATTATTCGGATTTATGTAAACTATATTTATATAAAAATTATCTCTTTGATCAATAAAACCCTAAAAACGTATACTTAATTTTTCCACTGCATTTTCCTTACATATTTACAAGCTTTTATTTACGTTTAAACTGCGTTTTATGTTGCCTCAACATATTCAGCCATTAATAACAAAAGTAAAGTGCAATCTTTGTTGAATGAAATTGAGTTCTTTTTCGCGGTCCAACTTTATTTTTAATTCTTTTTTTTTTGTGCTGAGCTCTGTCGATTGACCGCTTAACATAAACATTTTCCTGATTAATGGCCATCGGCAGCAGAGTGTTTTATTTGGTCTGGGTGCGGTCCATCACGTTGATCGATCATTGTTCGACGGGTATATATATATATATATATAAACAGTATATATGATGGCATATTCTATAGTATTCAGCCGAGTCTGGGACAAGTTAGTGCCACTAAGCGAGGTCATTACAGACGTTAGTCCATTAATCATATTCCACGGATCATCAATGGGTCATGGCTTCGATTTGTTGCCTTATTGTTAAGGCTTCCCTTTTTCTTCGAGAAGCTGTCAAAGGTAAATGTGTTAAAGCGCTTTCAAAACTTGTTAAGTTAAGTTTAAGTTGAGACTTGGGGCTTAGGTTGAACTTTGGTTTCGAAATGAATAGAGTTGGAAGATAAAGTCGGATTTTGTGATGTGGGGATTAGCTTTAGGGGGAATGAATGAAAGCTATAGCTTTTTTCCATGGAGGTGCTGAGGGCAGTAACAGTTTTATCATTTTTGAAATTTATGTTGAATTGGAAACCAAAAGAAATCCCACACAAATGTTTTATATTCTTTTAAAAGCTTACTAAACTTGCATAAATATTACAAAGTATATATACTATACGGTGAATTATCTACCAAATACTTAACAAATAACAAAGTTAAAGGCATAAGCCATTGGCCAATCGTTCAACGCCTTAATCAACCGGCAAATAAACACTTATCAATCATGGGGAAACTCACGTTTTATGCAAACAATATCTTATCTAAAAAAAACAAAGTTAAAACCATCTTTCCCATAAAAAGTCAGGTTAAGACATGGCAAAAAACCACCAGAGATGACTCAGAATTTTGCCCAAGAAAACCAACAAGAAGTATCAAATAAAAATGTTAAATACTTCTCACGTTTGCTGATGAATTTGATGATTATCATCGTCTACCGTAATCATCAGTAATCATTTTTTAGACCGACACCAATTAGCACCTCCGAATTGAGCTGAGAACCCACGCGAGAATCAGAAAAAAACAAAATAAAAATAAATAAAAGAAGAAAATCTACCACAAAATAATTGTAAAACACGCAACAAGGTAGGCTTACGTAAGACTCCAGATTGTATAAATTATACGCCCACTTCCCTTCTTTGCAGACAGACCAAAAATAGAAGAATTTTAATCAGACAAACATTTTGACGCCGCGCAGTTCTTCGTTTTGTTTTCCTTTTTTTTTATTGATTAATGGCGTTCGATTAGGGTCTCATAAATGAATAAAAGAAGTGTAGAAAAGAGACAGAACCATGTCCCAATTTTGAAGCGTAATCGAACACACGAAAAAAAGGTGAACCAGGGAGCGGAAGAGCACAATGAAAACTAAATTTGGAAGCCAAGAGCTGAAAGCATAAAACAACTCAGCTTGGGGATATATAATACGCAGATTCCAGCAGCAGCCTTTTATGCTATATAAATAGCATACAGACAGCGACACACCCCCACCAAAAAATGTATGCACAAAAGCCGGAGAATTCTCTACTACGCAACTTTTTCCCCCCCCGCCGCCTTTCTGACCACTTCATGTGTCAAGTTTCAAGTTCAACATTAACCCCTTAGGAACTTAATTAAGCAATGAAAAGAGGAGTGCAGGAAGTATGGGAGTCAAAGTAAGTGTTTCTAAAGCAGAGTTCCTCTTTTGTTTTTAGCTACAGTTATTATAGAATTTTATGAAATGTTATGGGGTGTGCTCTGAAATTATGCAGCCTGCCTGTGAAATTTGTATTTGAATATTTAAGAAGAGCGAAAATAATACTAATGAGGATTCTTTGGGTAGAATTGGAAACTAAAGGCATATAATTAGCATTGAATTGAAATATAAATATTCAAGAAATAATTAATTACAGGGTAAATTCAATTAATTTTGACTAAGCTATAAATAAACATTTAATTATTCTACATAGAATAATATTCTATAGTATACATTTGCATTATAATATTTATATCATTAATTAACCTTTGATTTATTAACTCTGAATATTTCTTTTTATAATTACACAATAGAAGAAAAATTGTATATAATTTATGTATTAATCTTAACAGAATAATTTTTTAGGGGTATAAAAATAATACAAAATGTATGTATTATATGCTCATTAATGAAATTTTGGCTTTTTTAGTCAAAATAATTGTTTACTATTTGTATAATAGAAAAAAAAACCTAGAATTTAATTTTAATTACACAATCGGAGAAAAATTGTCTGTAATTTTTGTATTAATCTCATTAGAATAATTTTGTAAAGGTACAAAAAAGAAAACAAAATTTATAAAGTATATGCTCATAAATGAAGCCTTGATTTTTTTACTCAAAACAATTTTGTACAATTAAACAATAGAAGTAAATCATAGAATTTATGTATTCTAATAAATAAACCTTTAATCTAATCAAAATAATTTTCTTTAATTACAAAATAGAAATAAAAAATGTTATATATAATAATGCAAAATAAATTATATACCCTTTAATTTATGTGTACTCAGAATAATTCTCTATAATTACAAAAAAGAAATAAAAAATATATAATTTATGTATTCTAATAAAAAAAACCTTTGATCTCATTAGAATAAATTTCCTGCAATTACAAAAAGAGGGAAAAAATATAATTAAACATAAAATTCCCTCATATCATCACCCCGTGGGTTAAACCCAATTATTCCTCCTTCATTTCGCATATGAGCTCTCTCTCGCCTGACATTGTTATTGTTATTATTATTATTATTTTATTTTTCTACTGTTTTGACAACTTTGTATTTGTGTTTACCTGCCTGTCTGCTGCTCCGCACACTTAAACTCATATTCAAACTCACACTCAACCCGGCTCAACTCTTTTGGAAACGCCATTTATCCCCTCCCCATTTCGGCACTCCACTTTTTATAGCTACTGTATTTTTTACGGCTAATGGGCGGTAACTGTAGAACTGACAACAGAATTGGCGTGCAAATTGAAAATGGGAAAACGAAACAAATCGAAAAACAAAATAAATAAATAAAGCAGAAAAATACAACAAAATATACAAATAAAAGCAAAGAATTGAAGCGACTTCAATGAAATTTCAAGCGTCGACATTGAGTAGATTTGATGGCCTTATTATAAAAAAGAAAAAATAAAAACAGCCAATAGAAACAACAGCTTATTGATTTGCACAGCTGGCTCATTGTTCAAAAAGGGGCAAGAGGTGGGCTAGAAATTTTCCAGGGGAAATGAAACGGACGCTTGATGAATTGAACAGAAATTGAAAAAATTTTTTGGTTCAGGTGGATTGAGGTGGAGAGCAGCAGCAGCAAGGGGCCTCCTCAGCCAGTTAGTTCGATTTATGCTTTATTGAAGGCAATTTGTTGTTCGCCACTCTGTTATTTTTTTATTTTTTGTTTTTCTCCACAGTTAGTAGTAATTGAAGATCGTAAATTGCTATCGCCATTTTTTCCTTCATTCTTCGTTATCGATTCCACAAATTTAGCAAATCAATTAAGTTAAGCCAAAGTCATGGGAAGGAATACACACAAGTCGTATGATGACGAAGCTATATAAAGTAAGCGTTTATTATTATATAAATGTTTAACAACTTACACTTGAGCACCAACGGACGTAACATTTAAAAACAAATAGCCCGATTTAATCGACAGTAAATTTCAAACAAAATAATTGCAAAAATATTCAAGGAATGCGGCTCAGCCAAAAGCAGTCAGGCAACAATAACAAAACGGGGGGAAAAAAAAAAACAGAAACAAAGACGTTGACTTCGACAGATGCACGGAAAATAAAATATAAAACCACTGACATGTAAATATAAATATTAGGGATTTATGTGTATACAAAAATTAACTAAAATGTAATCAAACTTTATATAAACATTACTGGTTTAGCCGTAAAAAAAGTTTATTTCATTTTTGTCAACATTTCAGGTACACTAAATTCATTCTTGGAAATTTTAGCTGTACTCCCTGCAGGTTTTCATGTTTTTAATGCTTTCAACAAATATTTTATAATAATGTTTAATCCAGAATTAAAACCATATTTTTTAAGAATAATGTTTATTTTGTATTTAATTAAAATATTAAACTTTTCAGCAACTACTTTTTCAAAACCTTGGTTATTTAATTAAAGGAACAAAACTGAGCATAGCTCTAATTGGAGGCTCGAGGGAGGACGTCACCACTTAAACCTACCTTAAACCTTAATTAATGATTAAAAGTAACCCGAAAAGAAATGAAATCATTAATGAATCATAATGACACACTGTCAGATATAACAATCTGAAAAAGAGTTCGATGTCAGCCCTGATTAAGCTGTCATATATTTTATATCAATCAAGATGAAGAGGCAGCCGCTAGTCATAATAATTATTTTATAAAAAACCTACGAAACCTGTCACTGTAAATTAATATTAAAATTTTCCGCAGTGCAAGTGGCGAACACCTGTTTATACCCACATATGTATGTATATATAAAAGCCGACTTCGACTTGATATAACCACAGTGAGTCATGGGTCTCGGGTTTGACACACTGAATTTAGCCCACACTCCACATCTATCTGGTTTTCTTCTTTTTTTTTTACAGACACGTGCCCTCAAAGCAGACGCATTAAAAAGCCATTTCAATTCTCCACTTGAACTTGAAATCTACAGAAAAAAGAGAGAAGAAACTCTAAGAGAAAAGAGAAAGAAACAAAGACGCCAAGTATTTTAATTGCATCTTTAAATGGCAATATAAACGAAGCTCCCCGAAAAGTTTGTTAATTTTGCTATAAATAAACAATAAGCTCACTCTTTTTTTTTGCTTTCCTCAGCATTTCTCTCTGTTTCTGCGACTCGTATTAAGTTTGCTTTGATTGATGATGCCCGATTATGAGTCACTCAACTCGAAATATATTATAGAGAAATAAATATAGAGAAACATAGAGAAACATAGAGATTTCCCCAGTGGGTAAGTGGGTTAAGTCGGCAATTGATGTCCGCGGCGCGTTATTTGTATTGACATGTCACGGTAATCGGATATAGGGCAAAAATTATTACCACCATGATGACTTGTTGAATGCCATAAAATGAGACTAATAAAATGGAGGGTACAAATAAAAATACAGAGCATAAATCACAAACTGTCCTGTTTCATAAGGGAAAATCATTAATCAATTCATGAGAATTATAAAAAAACAAATGATTACGCTTTTAAAATCTGAACAGTTCGAAACCAAGGTTTGAAATGCGACTAAATACTTAAAATGAGTGCGAGCGAAATAGATATAAATGGTAGCAACTAAATTATGAAGGTTTATCAACCGATCTTACTCAAATTTTCCAAATAAAACCTTAGAACTATATTTATTAAACATTTCTTATTATTCTAACATTAAATAAAAAAATGTCTCAAAATTTTTTTTAATTTTCAACATATTTTCAACTACCATCTAGCTTTTCAATTTAAGAGTTTAACAATATTCCTTTGGTACTACACCCTTTGAACCGCACCCTCGGATTTCCTCTCTTGTCACACCTGTGAAATGTGTGTGTTGGTTGGTTGTTGTGTCTGTGCCTTTGTCTCTGTCTCTGACGCTCCCACAAAAGAAGAATTAAAGCTGTTCCCCTCTTGTATGTTCTCTCCTCTTTTTTTTTTAGGAGTATGTGCCTCTCTGTCAGCATATTGTATAGCTTTAGGCATCAGATAAAAGCGTTGACAAAACCCGCTCCCTGCTCTGCTACTCCATAAAAAAAAAACAGACCAAAAATTCCCCTTGGTTCTACAATCCGCCGCAGAGTCAAGTGCAGTGAACCATTTTGGGGCTCGTCGTTGTCGTCGGGCAAACAGAAATGGAAAATGGAAAACAAAAAACGGCGGAAAAAAAAATCACATTTCCGTTCTGCATTGAAGTGTAAAAAAATCGAATTAAAAAAAGATAAGAGAGTGATCGAAGTGCGAAATACCCCTAGATATACGCTAAGAATTTGTTTTAGTTAATAATCTTTAATTTTTATGGAAAAGGAAAACTTCTATTCTTTATTCTACAATTAATAAAATTGTTAAGATGCATTTGTAATAAGAAATTAATATGTAAAGAAGTAGAAGACATACAAGACTTTTCAAGAAATAGTTCAGAAATGTAGTATAACACAAATAAGTTGTGTATTTACTAAGGAAAATATTATTATTATTATTATTTGACCTACCTTATTATTATTATTTAAATGAAATAGTATTATTTTAAGTTAAACAAAGAATCTATTAAGGGGGGGGTATGGTTTTGAAGGCAGTTTTCTGCATGTTTTTTCAGATTTTTTTT
>JAEIHY010007608.1:0-17722 GCA_018904565.1 Drosophila tsacasi | reverse complement strand
ATATATATATATATATATATAAAATAGTACAAATAAGAAACTATCATAGGAAAATTACGTGCACAGTGGTCAAGATCCAAACTGAATAATTAATAAGCTGTAAAGTAGAAAAAACAACATTCAAACTGATTTATGCGACAAGATTTGAAAACATCGAAAAAGCCAACACGATATGTATGGCTTGAAGCCTTTTTGCATATATTAATACATTTCAAGTTGAGCATACAACTCAAATATATGTTATTAGCTGGGGCACTAATTAATTTTGATTTGAAACAATATTTATGCCTCAGATTCGATAATATATTCATGAATTTCTTCACGGAATTTGAGGCAACAAAAAATTGTTTTTCTTTATAATTATTTTTTACATTTCAGGGATCTTTAAACCACGGCCTGATGAGTCCTTTTCTATACATATTCATTAGCTATTTCGCGTTGGGGACACTTTTCTTCATTTTTTTTTTTTAGAGCAGTGTCTAGTCTTTATGTGTGTGTGTGTGTGGGAGGACGACGACCTTGGACTAGCTGAGCAACGAGGCGAAGACTGTGAGGGAGGGAGTCTCAGCTGGCATCGGGCCAAAACTAAAGTTCACAAAACTGACTCACTCTGAGCTTGTAAAATTCTTGTAAAAATACTATAACTCCCCCGCTAATAATTGCTTGTACATTGCAGGCAAAGATTACAAAATACAAACAGAGAGAAGTCAGTTAAAAGAAGTTGCGTGTTTTTTTTTTCGAACCTTAAGTAGATCATGTTAACCTTCTAAAGCCGTTAATGCCATTCGAAGGGGCACAAAGAATCGTTTTAAAAAAAATCAACCAACCAAAGAACTACAAAGCCACAAAAACTTGTCTCTGAAATGACCGCCTTTTTTTTGTGTGGAAAATGTCGCAGAAACTTAATTTACAATTTACTTTTTTGCCTCCGTCTGAAGCGAAGAAAAAAAAAAAAACAAAACAGAAGACAAGACAAAGCTGCGGACAAGCTAAGAATTCGAAACAAGAAACGCAACTTAAGCTCTGCGTAGGTTTCTTAAGTAACTTCAAATGTTTTGATTAGACTTTAAATGACAACAACAACAATGGACTTTAGCTCAAAGTCATTTGCGCAGTCGCAGTCGCAGTCGCTGTCGGCATCTCAGTGTCGGCGCAGTGTGGGTTGAAGAGAGGGAAGCTAGCGGCGAGAGAGGAGAGAATATGGCGTTAACACAGCTAGGAGAGAAGAATAGAGAGGGATAAAGAGCAAGTTAACGGTAGTTACTCAGTACTCGACACTTGTTACATACTTCCAGGCGCTCAAGATTGCTAGGTTCTCAATAATTATTTAAAATTTTTTAAATATATTTCAGATTCTACTCTTAAAAAACAAATAGAGAAATAAAATCTATTTTAACTACAACAAATTCTCATAACGTAGAACTTATCTAACCGGAATTAAGAGCTAGAAAATTAAATAGGCCATTGATATTCGTCACAAACACTTCAGTTCCAAGTAGGGTATTCCGTAATATCTTATCTATCGATTCCATCAGTCACTGTGGGGGAAGGGGGGATTACTGGAAAGGTTTTCGCATTATCTAAGACTCCCTACTAGCAGCACCTGGCTTTACTTACTGGTAATGATATATGCTTATAGATATTTTGTTTCAATATATTCCAAGCTCAATGACGTAATGGTAGAGGGACTTTAAGAGTTATTTTTTTGTTTCTGCCTTGCCACTTCTAATGTTTGTCTCCCTGTCTCTCCCTCTCCTGGCCGCCCTCCTCTGCCTCTCTGCCTCTGGGTCTCTCTCTCCTTCCGCCCCGCCCACTGTCTGACTTTCATTAAGTATGGCTTTAAGTTGGCTTTTGTGTTTGTTGAGGCGACTGTTGTTTTTTTTTTTCTTTTTTGCCTTGGTGTCTGGCTCCGCTGATTCTACTTCAACTTGGTACAGTGAGAGTCGCAAAAATAGGGAAGGCAGAGTGTTATTAAAGCGACAAGGGGGAAAGGATGTATACAAGTTTTTGAATTTTTAAAGATACTTGGCGTATTTCTTGTTTTTCGGTAATTTTTACTTTAAATGTGATATTTTCAAATATTTAAAATATTCGTTATATTAAGTTTAGCGGACTTTTTTCTTTATAAACAATCCTAATTGAGTTCCTTTTGCAATTTCATAATTTTTCAACAGGTGACATTTTTCTCTAATTCTGTATTTTGTTTTAAAAATTAAAATATTATATTTAAGTACATATAAATATAATTTTTTAATGTTTTGAAACAAAATATACAACTAGAAATATTCCACCTGTCAAGGTAACCAATGACCGAACGCGTGCTGTAATTTCTGTTTATTGTTGCCTGCGTATTCGTTGTTGTATTGTATTGGTGTAGTTGTTGTTGTTGTTGTTGCTTGATGGCGATGCTGCAAAGTTCTCGCTGCTGCACAACGCAGGCCGTCGTCTCCCTCTCTCTCTTCCACTCTCTCCCTTGCACGCGCGCTCTGCTCACCTTTTGGAGTGAACCTGAAGCGCAGCTTTCCGCTCTTCGGTCTTCTCCCGCTCTCTGCTCTTGACCTTGAACTTGTGCCGGGTTTACTTTTGTTTTCTTTGGTCGCCTCGCCATCACTTATGAGTTTTTTTATAAACATTGTTTTTTCCTTCCTCTCTTTTTGTGTGTGTGTCTTTATTGTTGCCTTTCTTTTCGGGCCAGGCCTAATCAGGCTTAATGCCGTCGCCATCTCGCATTGGGGGCAGGAGAATTGGACCTCTTCTGAGAATCGCACACCGTAAGGGCAATTCTTCGGCATTTATGCAGAAATCGAAGCAGCTAAAAGTTCAATATGCTAAATTCCCAACTGGGAATCTTAAAGATTCCTAAAGAGATTTCTTTAATTCTCAGAAGATTGCGAATCTTGGAAGATTTAATACAAATATATAAATGTATCAACTGAATTCACAAATCTAGAAATAATGACAAATGGGCAATAATATCTCAAAGATTTTAAATTTCCAGGAACTGTTATTTGGTTGCAAATCTTCAAGATTTCTTAGGGTTCTCCTAAAAGTTTTTTTTAAGAGGCTTTTTTATTCTGAGAATAAATACAAATAAAGGTATCAATAAAAACCCATAAAACACATAAATCTTTTCTAATAATAAATGAAAAATGAAAAGCTCTTGAGTTCCACGCTTTCAGGAACTGCAACTTGGTAGCACATCTTTGGTATATCTTAAAGGCTTCTCTAATACTTAGGAAATTGTAAATAAATACGAATAAAGAAGCTTCTCTAATTCCCGGAAGATTTCTAATAAATACAAATAAAAGTATCTATCAAACCCAAAAACCTACAAAAGAGAACTTTAATTTGGTAAACAAAGTATGTTATTAAAGTTTAAAGAAAACAATAGAAAACTCCGCAAACAAAAAATTAAGGTAGTTAAAGATTTCTGTATAATTTATGTAGAAATCGAAACGTTTCTCTCTAAATCATTTTGTTAACTTCTTAAAATAACTTAAAAATGACATAAGTTGCTTAACAAATACCACAACGTCATAAAAAAAACCCGTAACCTTGCCGAGAAACACACAAACTAGTTGCAAAATACACACAAAATAGTGAAAAAATGGCATTGACACGAGGTGTCAAAAAGGTTTCACCGATTAAAGTACACCCATTTGCACATGGTTAGCATAAAAACTATGGTTAAAAACACACCGAACTTGGCAATAACAAAACGTAATGAGTGCTTATAATACAAGACTTTTACACCAAATCTCACGTATAAGTGTTGGGAATTATTTTTGCAAATTCTTTTAATTGAAATAACTTATGATTTTATCTTTTGACACACTGACTCGGTTCGTTCGAGTGGTGGCTAGGATTACTACTGCCAGAGGAGAGAGAGAGAGCCTCCTCCTGGACCTGGTCCAGTGGGTTGCGTTGCACAGTGTGGGAGCTGTCCGGGCACACGGGACTAGTATCTAATGACAATTGACATTGGCCGAGCGACACAATTGCCACATATCCAGTGACAATATGGCCAAGAACAAAAGTGGCTGCTGCGATTGAAATGGAAACCGAGAGACCGGACCAAAGCACACATCTTTCGGACCAGACCAGACTATGTTATGGTCGGAACCGTAACCAGAACTCAATGTGGAACTTGAACTGGATCTGGGCCTGCACATAATTGGCAATTGTCCGTCCCGGGGGCCTTCATCTCCATCTTCTCTAGCTTCTAGCGTCTAAAGCTAGCATCTCCGTTTCCATTGCCATTTCCATTACCATTACCATTACCATTTCCATCTGGCTTTTGGCTTTGGCTTTAGCTTCAGCTTCAGGTGAGAGTTATGCGTTCTTGTTAATTAGCCATTTACGGCCCGGATCACCTGAGAGACCACCTGAGATCATCTCATAACGAGGTCACGGCACAACACAGCAGGAACCAGGCCACGACCATGGGTAGGCTATATAACTAGAGCACTTGGTGGGGGTTACTACACATCATAGATATGTACTATGTATGTAGGGATCCCCCTTGAACTCTTCTCTTGTAATTAATTCCTTGAATAACAAGTGTGGGTTTCAGCTATCGCTTGGCTGGCACGAAACGCACTGTCCCTAAAGACAGTCAAAGAACTCCATAATTGATATGCAACACGCATGGCCATGGATCACTCCAATTTATGCATCGAAACGGCGATCAGGAAAACAAATCCCAAACTGCGGTACTTGGACTTTGTCGTGGACTTTTGTGGGTCTGCCAAAAGGGTGTGGGAGTGGGGCTATAGCTGGAGCTGGGCTTGGAGCTGGAGCTGGGCTTGGAGCTGGGGCCGACATTGAGGCGTTGATGTCAACGTGCCACCACCATAAACAACTCAATTCGATCGTTAATACGAATACGAATGCGAATAATCGGTTCAATCAACTGTTGAAGCTGAAGAGCTGAAGAGCAGGAGAGCTGAGGAGCTAGAGCTGGAGCTGGAGCTGTTACTGGAGCTGTTACTGGAGCTGCTCCCCACTCTCTATGGCCGGCACGTGATCTGCAGACCAAATCTGAATGGAGAATTTATGAATGGAGCCAGTGCTCGAGCGAGTTTGGTTTTTGGTTTTTGGTTCACTTCAGTTCAGAGCTAGGTTCTTGGCTGTGCGTGAGCGTGCGGCCACTGAGAGAAAATTTTGTTTATATATAATAAATAATTTCTTTAAAAAATTGTAAATTTCATAATTATTATATTATTGAGTTAAAACTTATTAGTTACAGTCTATATCTTTTTTTTTTTTTAATTTAAAAACTGAGTTAAACTTTTTAGGTGGTTTAGTGCTTTGTCTCCCCTGAAACCAGTTGAGAATTATATTGCTTTTTATATGAAAATGTTGAATAATAATAATGTTTTATAAATATTTGTACTTGCAAACAAATTAAAGGTTATTTATGGAGATTATAACATTAAAAAATGTGTACATGCATTTTCTAGCTAAAACTACTCGGGAGTTATATTCCTTTCCATAGAAAAATATAATAAAGCTGATAAATAAATATTTATCCAATACATAAATAAATATTTACTATTCCTACAGGAATGTATAAATTCTCTATAATATTTTCCCTTCTCTTAGTTTTAATTTAAGTTTTAATGAATGCATGATGCATCCCATTTCGCTCAGTGTGTCTTCAAGAGGTAGTTTCGCTTTCTACAGATGGCTTCTAGGCGGAGTCAGAGAGCTCTTCTTTGGGCTAAGGAAAACGGTTGTTGTGTTGACTGAGTATCCGAGTATCCGAGTATCTGAGGAGTATCTCCTTTGTATCTATGAAGCGCTTGTATCTGCATCTGTAAATGTATCTGTTTTGGCACGCATGTCGCGCAACATTGCTGCTGTCTGTCTGTCTATCAGTCTGTCGTCTGACGCATTTTGTACGTCCGTCTCTCAGTCTCTCTGTCTGTCTCTGTACCGTGCGTGGCTTAACAACTTGAAATTGTGGCATAAACACGTTCTACAATTTCCGGCATGAGTGTTGGGCGTTTTTGTTGTTGCTCGTTTGCTCATTTTGCTGTTTTGTTGTTTTGCTGTTTGTTGTCGCCGTTGTTTTTTTGTTTTTTTGTTTATTGGGTCCCCATTGATCATCATTATCCGTGAACACACAACACTATATAGATCTGAGATCGTGCGATCGTAAATCCTCAACTCAAAGCCGCTCTAACACTTTTCAGGCCACAAAGAACGAGAAAGAGTTCTCCCTCAAAGGAAGAGGAGGAGTGTGTGTGGATGTGACCAAAAATATCCGCCTCCCTTGGGCTAATGTCAATGATCCATTCGAAATATATAGAAAAATAGAAAAGGAGACACATAGAGTGAGAGAGAGAAGCTATTTGGGAGTCTCGTTCCGTTCCCAGGGCTATTTATGGCTAACCTTGTGGCTCCAAAAAGGCAACCAAAACACAGAAACAGCCTCTCGCTGCAGGCGATATTTTTGGTGTCACATTTAGAACAATTAATTAGTGTTTTGTCTTTGCTGTTTTGTTTTGTTGTGTTTTTTTTTTTTTTAGATACAACTTTCATTGGATCGATCGGTTGACCTTAGTCAGGGTCAGAGATATGTATATATATACAGTTATAGGTTATAGGAGTTAAACGGAGAATCAAAATTCTGTCAAAAATGCAAGCTTAACAAGAAAGAAATCTAACTTTGGGGAAACCTAAATTAGATCATGAAAATTGATCATAACTAAGTCAAAAATTCATTATTTACAATTCGGATAACAACTTAACCGCTTAAAAATGTCGACATGTGATACCATCGCTTTTAGAACCAAAGCTGTTTTTTAATATCTCAATCAATTTTGTATACAATTTTTCTTCTTCTTTGTAAATAGTACAAACCAGTCAAGATTTGAACATTTAACTATATTTCAGCTTATTTTTCAGTTTTAGTTGATAAATTTTAAAGGTTTCTAAGCAAAAATCAATTGAAATTGATCGCTTAAACTTCTATAGTTCAGAAAACCTTACTTGAAACTAAAATTCCAATATTCTCTTTAAACAATTTACAATTTCAATTGTTTGCCTAAATATTTCAACCCAATTTAGATAGAAATTAATGGTGCCATTGAGCTGGAAAAAAAAAATGTCCAAATACTAACGATTTAGCGCTCCAGTCATGGGCGCACTTCCAAATGGGAGACGGTTAACGAAAATTGAAAATAAATTTACTTTCGATTTCGCTTTAAATGAATTTATGACGTGGGCCCTTTAAAGAGGCTAAGAGCAATTAAAAGTGATCAAGCTGCGACCCGCAATGCGATCGCCAAGTCGAATCATTAACCCCCGCCGACGACGACCGAAGCACAACATCATTTCTGTGATAATGATCCGGCAATCAAACAGACAGACAGAGAGACAGAAAGACAGAGGGCTTAAAACAAAGCCAAACTAGTGTGAATGCCAAAGTCATGTCAAATGGCCTAGACCAAAGACCAAACAAATACCAAAGACCAAAAACCAAATCCCAGATCTAAGGCGCCTCACACAGAGACTCAATTTCGATATTTCGTAATTTACAAAGAGAAAAAAAAAGTAAGGGAAACAAAAATATATATATCTCAAGTGGATTGGAAACTGTCAAGAGAGCCCTCGAAATAAAAACACAGCAGGTGAGGTGAGGGCCTGTGCCGCTGCAATCAATTATGTTTCTTTGATGAGCCCAAAAATTGAGTCCATTGCATGATCATTATACAAGATGATCGCATTATCAGCTCAACTTTGACACACTCGCAGCACAAATTACACGGATATATATGGATATGGATATGGCATATGGACCTAGTGGGGGCTCAATTAAGCGACATAATTGGATCTGCGCACGATCGTCGGCCCAAAACCAGTTCCCCATTTTGGGGGAATCAATGTTGGCAGCCAATTGATTTGGGAGAGACACTAATTAAAGTCGAATGGGAAGAACGATGAACGATTACGATTATTTGTGATCAAATTCAAGGGTTATAAAATTGATCTTTTTCTTGGCTTTTACATATCATCAGTATACCAGTAAGAAAAGTCCCATATGATTTGTTTGCAAATATATTGCAAACTATATTATATTGAAAATATCGTAAGCTTTGATTTATCGAAATTTTAAATATAGAAAATATCGTAATATTTGTTTATCAAAATTTTACATATCGAAAATATCGTAAGCTCTGTTTTATCGAAATTTTAATATGGAAAATACCGTAAACTTTGATTTATCCAAATTTTAAAAATAGAAAATATCGTAATCCTTGAGATATCGAAATTTTAACAATAGAAAATATCGTAATCTTCGATTTATCGAAATTTCACATATCGAAAAATCCGTAAGCTCTGTTTTATCAAAATTGTATATGTAGGAACATATCGCATTTTATTGTAATTTATCGATTTTATCGGATCAAATATATTACATTATATACACAATGCTATCGATGAATTTATTGAATTTCGCTCTAAGTATTGATACACTATCCATATTTCCTGTCATTCCTAATTAAAAGAAATGGAAATAATGGCAACAGATTACTTTTAAAAGGTATTCGAGAGTTTTAAGTAATATCTACGTTACGTAGACTACGTACCATTCAGTTTAGGTTTCTTTCAGTATTTAGAGATATGCTTAATAAATGAACCAAAAGTAACTAACAATATTCCCAACTAGAATGACTTGTGATCATTAATTTTCATTCAACCAGAAGCTCTTCCTGTTACTCCGACTGAATGATCTTTCCTTTTGCCATGAAATCTGTTTCGATTTCGCCAGAGAGCTCTTCTCAAGGCTGACCCATTGCTGAGTTGCGATCTGCAATTGAATCGAGTTCATTGGCATCTCCGGGTCTCTTGTGTGCGAATTGATTCATTGATCAATGCTTTCAGCGCTCATTTATAACGCTTCCAAGGCGTTCCTTTCGCTCCAGTTACTCCAAGATACACACACACACAGCGCACCCACGCCTCTCTCCACCTCCTCCCTCTGAAATCGATCTTTGGACTCTGGCTACCATAGATCAGTTTGGCATTTCCGCATTGGCCATTTGAGCACTTGAAGTATTGTATCTCACAGGCCCTCGATCATTTAAGCATTTCGCATGCAAGGCAGCAACCAGCAACCAGCAACGCCCAATGCATTATTATCATTATTGTTATTATTATTTCTTATTATTATTATTAATGGTATTATTGTTCCGTCATATTTCACTTGTTGCCGGCAAATAGCTAAGCTAAGAGAATCGTTAACGATCGGTGACAGGAGGCGGCAACGACGACGACAACGTCTCGGAGGCATTCTCGCTGGCGCTGGAGGCGCCATCATATCTTCTTGCCCATTTCCATAACCATTTTCCCCCATAAAAATAACTTTGAATAAGAAATGTGAGATGCGAAATGCGAAATAAATGTGCCCAGCTAATCGATTAATTGCCAGGGTTATAGGAGGCTACACAGAGAGAAAATAGAGGGGAAATAACAGGAGAGAAGAGAACATAGAAAGGAATGGTGTTGGGTTAAAAGAAGTAGGTTTAAAGTAGTCTCTTTTCTATAAATATTAAGTTTAAAGTAGTCTCTTTACTATAAATATTAAGTTTAGCTTTTAAACAGAAGCTTTAGGAAGTTTTTCACAGGAAAAAAAGGAGGATGCTTGACCCTCAGTCGAAACAGCTTTACCCAGAATTTCCCACTTTGATTGTAAAAATTCCTACAAAATTAAGGCATTTAACAGGAACATCTACAACTATTGTATATTTTCCCTCCATTTCCTGATTCCTTTCTTTATTTTCGGTGTACAGAAGCACTCAGTGAGCATGCTGTGTGTGAAATACCGAAATCCCCGGGAGGGGTAGGGTAGCCATAGATCCCTCTCTTTCCTTCTCTCTGGGAAAATGTCGTAACGAATGGTCGACGTAGAATGGCCCAAACGAATTGCGTCTCGCCGATAAATGAACAAAGGAATTCGCAACGCCCACAAAATGAGGCGGAACATTTAGAATGCGGCCCATTGTCGATTTACATGGGTATATATGTTACAAGTATGTACATATAGCCCAAAAGTGCCAAAAAGGATGCCAGGATAAGGTGGTTAGGCAACTCTTCAGTGGAGGAATAATGCTGCAAAAAGTCGATAAGGTGAGTGTGTGATTTGGAACACAATAAAAAATGGGGGGAGTAAAAAAGGGATAATCCCGGGGAAGAAAGTTGAAAAAAACAAGATAGAGCTTGTGCAGAATTTAAGAGCTGAGAAATAACTCCCATAATGCGATATTTTTTTATACTGTAAATCTCGATATATCCAATTTAACGATATGTTGGATATTTATATTCGATATATACCAATCTTTACCAGGTTCCTGCTCTTAGAAAAAAATGTAGGTATTTTCAAACAAAACAAAATGGCAATAAATAAAATAAACTTAATATCTTTATTTAGAGACCCTGAAAAATACACACACTTAATAAACAAAGACTGGTCTGTTCTTGTAAATAAATAAAATAAGAACTCCCAGGTAGGGCAGTCCCCGGGGAAGTAAAAAACAAGAAGAATATGTATGTATTATTCTTCGGATATGAGTAAAAAAAAGTTTAAAAAGTATCTAATGCTTTTTTCAGGTATCGAATTCAGCGCAATTTTTTGTTTCAAGTTGTAAAACTCAGTAACTATATATGTTAGGTATTATAATACATTTTTAAGAATTTGTAATATAACCTAAAACCAACATTTATTAATTTTTTAAGGGACTAAAAGACGACAAGGAAACCAAGAAAAAACATAAGAAAAAGCCTGAAATGTGAGTTAAGAAGATTATGACAATTCAAGGCACACACACTCCTCCCGTAGGAAAATCTCCCGGGTTTTCCTGCTCATCCTTTTAGACACATCTGTCAACAGGACGAAAAATAAAGACATTTCCAGCCAGCCCACCCCCAAAACCACGAACAGAGACATGCCGCCTTGCAACATGGCAACATGCAATGTGCAACACTGCAACCGGATGGAGCAACTGTACGATAAGGCAGTGGTGGGGGGGCGGCTTTTGGGGGCGATTACCGTTGGGGGGCAGGCGAGGGTACACAACACATCAACATTTATTGCACTTACTCACTTTAGTTTTGAGTTGTCGCCGCCGCCGCCGCTGCTGCTGCTGTTATTCACTTGCCGCAGCAGCTAAATGGAATTATTTATGCAAATTTTATGCAATGCAATGCAAATGCAACTGCGAGTAGCAGCAGCGGCAGCTAGCTCTCAAGAAGAGGCAGAAAAAATGCTTTTTATATTGATAACAAGCATAAATCGGTGTGTGCAAATAGGTATGTCTTAGCAAGGGTGCAGTGATCGCTCCTGGGGATGAACATATACTATATAGTAGTTTGAAATTATATATCAACAAGGGAATTACTCTATATATACTCTATGATATCGAAAATATCCTAAACTTTGATCAAAAAGCTGCCTCAAGCCAGAGATAAATATTCTTGTAAAATCCATTATTTGATTTTATATTTCTCTGATTTATTTATTTATTTACCTATTTATATAGTATTATTATATTATATTTTATTATATATTATATTTTATTTTACCTATATATATATTTTATTTAAGTTATATTTTTAAATATAATTCTTGTTCATTTTCTAGACTGCTTTATTTGCCTTTATCTCAAGCCTTCACTGTACTTGCATTTGCATCCCAATGAACCTCTGTACGCGTGTGTTTGTGTACTTAATGCACTTTGAGTAAGTTGGTTATTTATTTTGAATTTGTTTTTATTTATTTACTACTTTTTTTCTGCTATTTTTCTGCAGTTTCCTTGCCGTTTACTTTGTTTTTGCAATTTGAAACGAATCGAAATCGCTGGAAGGGGGCGTCGTCGTCACTGTCGGCATTTTGTCAAAGGTAATTCAAAGTAGCTTTTGTGTTGCAGCGACATTGACAGGTTGCAGCAGCAGTCGCTGTTCTTGAGCGCAGAATTTAAAAAAAAAATACAAATAAATAACAAAATAACAAAAATTATAAGAAAAAACCCCCCCTAACACCCACAGACATGTCGCGGCATAATTAAACAAATCTGCGACAGAAAAACAAAGTAAAAACAAACAAACAGAGAGACATGAGCAAGCCATTAACCCATTACTGACCCCAAAACCGGTCACCTATCAACACACACCGACTGCGCGACTGCTCACCTTGTTAATTAATGCGAAAAGCACCAACAGACAAGAAACAAATTGAAAACGCACTAAACTAAAGTCAAGCAACGAACAACAAAAATGAAAAACTGTCAAAGTTAGAGCCGCTGAAAATTCGAACTTTACTCAATTGATTTCAGGGCCAACAAGTGTTGTGTGTGTGTGTCTCAGCCAAGTTGCTGGTCATTAAGTAATTACCCCAGAGACCAGAATCACACACAGAGTCTGTGCAAAGATTTGAAAGAGGTTTTTCCAGGCAGAAGAAAAGCCAAAGAACTACTCTGGCCATCAATCTCAATTAGAACAACGATTTGTAGCCATCACTTTTGTATTTATTTTGCCAAAGAATGTGAATGCCAGACACGCAACAGGCTTGAAGCTTGAAAAGAAAGGCTTAGAGTGTGTTAAATAATATTCAATTGGATTTTTTACCCAAAAGAATACAATTTTATAATGATTTCAGAGACTGGAAATTTATAACAAGAAAATATTCAAATAAAAAGGTATAAAAACATATAAATGCCTTATTATTTGACCTATTCAAAGGCTTGCTAATTGTAAAACCTTTCGAAAATGTATACAAATATTATTATCTAAAAATGTATATTACAAATAATTTAATTTAAACCGGAAAAAAACACAAATAATACCCGAAAGCCCGCTAAAATTAGTTTTCTCTCTACATAAAAAGTAAGTGTAACAAAGCCAGTCATAGAGCAAAGGCGTTAAGCGATCATTTCCGGCAATTGAAGCGTCCAAGAATGGGGCAACACCACCCCACTTAAGCCCCCAACTATTTTCCTCTATGAACTATATATATATATATTTGTATATATATATAAAATCATACGAAAGAAAAAGAAGAAAAGCTGAAAACTAAGATGAGGTTGGAGCGAGGACCACCCTTCTCCTCTTCTTGGGGTGGAAAATGGGCTGCGGAGAGGTTAAGGGCTGTAAAAACCAATAAAGTGCATGGCCTGCTCAATTGGAAAATATTTATGTTTCGGCAGATTTTCCCCTTTTCCCCCCTCGGTTTGCGCTTGAGCGGTTCGGTTCAGCCTGGTCTGGGACCGTGTTCACCTTTCAACAGAGATTCTATTCTATTTAATTTAATTTTTATTTATCTATATTGTTTTTTCTTTCTTTCTTTTGGCATACAAGGAATGCACCCGGCAAGGAATCCAAAAGGGAGAAAGAGCACTGAACGATGTCCGCATCGTTTAGGGGGTTAAGGAGTGACAACGAAGGTGGAATGCTCTTTGTTTTTATTTTTTTACTATTTTTGGGGTGAGTAAACTTAAAGAGTTTATTATTTTGTATTTCATTTATTTACTTGATTACTTGATATATTAATTTTTATTGTATTATTCATCTATCTATTACATTTTATAGAATTTTATTTGAGAGCAAGTAAACGTCTGTATAAAATCGATTTATAATTTTGTATTTAAAAGTTACATTTATTTATTTTTCATATAACCAAATGCTGTAGTTATAAGAAAATAAACAACTAAATACAAATTATCGAATATTTTTTGATAATTTTGATATTTCAATGTTAAAAGCGATATAAAAGCAATATTTTCGATATATACCAGCCATTTCCTGCTCTTAACAAATGTCGGTATTTTGAAACCAAACAAAATTAATAAAATTAATATCTTTATTTAAAGACCCTGAAAACCACACACACATAATAAGAAGGCAAAGGCATGTCTGTCCTTGGAAGTAAGTTTAACATATAAACTCTCAGGTTTATTCAACAAAAACTCTAAACAATTTCCAGAGTAAGTGAAAAACTTGTGCAAAGTTAGAGTATCATCAAATCAGAAAATGTAATGAAAAACCAAAAAAAAAAAAAGGAGAAAATCATTAAAAATAAGAAAAGAAAAGCAGCTAAAAGGGAAAATTCTGTGCCGTCGTCGGCGCTGAAAGGTAATAAATAAGCGCAAGATGCGGACACGTGTGCCGTTAATCCACACACAGAACAGAAGCTATATCTGCGGCAGCAGCAGTCCGGGGAGAAGCTGTCCGAGGAGGAGCTGCCCCAACCGCCTTTACTCCGCTTCTGGCAATCCGGCAATCCCCGCCAGCAGCAGCAGCAGCAGCCACGCATGGTGCATCGTTCTAATTAACGTCACAACGGCGGAGAAGCGGAGAATCGGAGAATCTGGGGAATCGGAGGAATAGGGGGAATCTGGGGGAAATCTGGGGAAGCGTGGCGTACAAAAGATGAAAGTGTGGTTCTTCATCTGCTGCTTTACAGCTGCAAATGCACATATATATAAATATATATGTGTATGAATTCGTATATATAGATTTATATACGTATAAATGCAGCAGCCCAGCCCCATGAATTGCCATTCACAATTTATATAGGGGTTAGGTCGACTTTGACATCGACTTCCATTCCAGAAACCATACCATATACCATGTACCATGTACCACATCCTCCTACTCCTCTCGCGACTCTTTCCAATTAGGGAAACGCATTCTGGAGAGCAACACTCCGGAACTTGGGAACTCGGGAACTCTTGAATGAAATTCAAGAAAGAAATCTGCAGCTGCAGGTCAGAGAATAAAGCAAAGACTTCAAGACAAAGCTCATAAAGGGTTATTTTTCAAGGAATTTTGCTTAAATTAAACTCATTTCAATGGGTTAAGCAATTGTAGAAGAAAATTCTACAGCAAAATCACTTCTTTGCCGATGAAAAGATACAAGAAACAGATACAAAAACAAAAACAGATACTAATACTGAACAAAATGATACAAATTCAAAGCCGAAAACAAGATGGATTGGACCATAGCTTATGGCTTATAGATCCCATCGATAGAGGAAGATGGGCATCCCATGCGCTACTAACCTTGACCCAATAGCCACCAGTGCCTGCCTCTCTCTGGTATGCACTGAAAGCGTGCTAATTGCCAAGACTTTTCAACACGATCCAATCCCAGCCACATCATCATCATGATGGAGTCAAGTGTAAACACAATAAAAAAATATAAGAAAAAGCACACACAAAAAGATAGAAAAACATACAGCATACAGCCAGCAAATAAAGTTTTGTGTGTGTTTTTGTTTGGTCTTTGCAAATGAAGAAAAGAACTTCTTCCACTCGGACTCGGGACTCGACTTGCTCCCTACATCTGGCCATAGATACATAGATATATATACATATATATATGAACTCGTAAACCCATTTTCCCGACAGACAGACAGCCAGCAGGTAAACATTACGAACTGCCTCGGATCTCAAATCAAAATCGAACTGGAATCGTGTGTAAACAGCAGATAAGATAAAAAGGAATATATATACCATATAACTCTTTGGAATGGAGCTGGCTCTAATGCCTCAACAACAGCCATATGGCGATATATACCATATTCTGTTTGCCTAGTGACTGGCCCGGGGAGATATAGGATGACACAATGCGGGGCCGGAAGTTAGATAGGTCACCAACAGAAAAAAAAGAACTACTGAAAATATAGTAAAACCAACATTTTGGTTACATTTTTTAAGCACTTATAAAATTATACATTTACTGCTCAGTAATTAGCAGATATTAATTATTTTAAAATCAATGCCTGGAAAGGATTATCTCTCTCCCTACTTGCTTAGCTCTCCCTTCCAAGCTGTGCCTGCAATGTACAAGCAATAGCGAGTAAGCGAATTTTTTGCTTGATATTTTGGTACAATATTAATCAGATAAAGAGTCATATAAATTCATATTTCAGGAATCTTTTCGAGTATATCGATAATTGAATCTTAAATAAAGTATTTATCGATATTTTTCGATATCTAAACATTTGTTTTATCAAAGTTTACCATATTTTTCTATATGATATTGAAAGCAATATTTTTGCTTTAACATTATTAATACATCTTCCTCTCAAATTATTTTCTTACCCTTTAATTAGTGAAATTTATAGATTTTCTTGTTCTTCTTAAATAATCTACTGATTTTGTTGAGTTCTTCTTTAAAAGCCTATTTAATATCTACTTAAAAAGCATTCTAAATTTAATCTCGTTTGCTTCTCTCCAACAATCTTCCCACTGTTCTCACATCATTAAAACCAAATTCCATTCATGAACCCCCCCGACGAAGAAAAAGGCAACCATTGATAGGGGAAGACGCACCGTAATTTGTTTTTTTTTTCGTTAGAAAGAAAGTTGGCCAAATGCAAATCGTTCGACCCATAAAATATCCATAAATAGTTTGGAAATTAAATGATTTGGTCAATCAAGGTACGAGAGCACAATTTTAACTTGGTTTTCCGATCGTAAAACGACACTGAGACGACGACTTTTGGACGAGGCACGCTTCGGTTTTACGATCCCAGGGCCCCAATCAAGACGGGAAGGGGGAATGACAAGGTAAGTGGTGGTGCATGGTGCACACACACAACACACCAAACACAAAGTTATCCCCTGCAGCTAGGCCCCACACACGCAGCCACAGAGATTACTGATCGCCAGGAGAAACCCGAAGCCAAACCCTAAACCCTAAAACCCAGCACCAGCACCAGAGAAGCTACTAAATTTGGTTACAAATTATGCACAAGACAATGGGGAGATCCGAAGAGATCCATAGAGATCTGGGATCTGAGGATCATCATCGAGAGGCATAATGATTCAATCGGCAGCAAATCGTTTGATCTAGACGACGCCTTGATGGATGGCTCAAACAAGGGATCACTTAGCCGGAAAGGAGTGCCAAGTCATGGACATGAACAGCGATCCTTAGACGCCGAAATGATCCTCTACAGAAACTCTAGACGAGACAAAAGCGAGAGTTCTAAACAACAACAAAAAAAAAATGAAAAGGTATCTGAAATGAAATTGATTTCCACATTCAAGTGGAGATCGACACTTGACACAGTCTCGGGGGCGGGCACGAGATTGCAAAATCTCCAAGAATAGACCGGAGTCAAGTCTCAAGTGCAAAGAGTCTCGGGTTTTGGGTCTCGCGTAGTTGGAGTTGGAGTTGGAGAGTGTGAGAGGGCATGAGGTAACCCCCAAGCTCAAAGACATTGACATAATGATTCTTGGCTCTGTCTTGGGTCTTTTTTTTGGTTTTTTTTTATTTTTTGACTGCCATTTGAGCCACTTAATGAGCCAAACGTAAAAAAACACACGAAAATCTCTCGCCCACCCAACACGACGACGACGACGACGGCTGCTAAAGGCCAAAAACCAAAACCGAAACCGAAGCCAAAGACAAAAAATTCTTAATAGCCTTTGGGCGAATCATAATTTCTGGCCAAAGCACAAAAACAGTGATGTAAGCTGGCCAATTTGTCTTCACCTTTACGTACATCAGGTGGTGGGTCCGATTGGCGGAGGGGCAACCAAAAATCATTTAGGGATGTATATCAAAATTTGGGTATTTTAACGACAAAAATATACAAAACTTTACATGATTTTCATCCTATTTTTCTATTTTTAATCATATTTATTGTTTTGATATTTTAATTTTAAATATGAATATTTCCGATACATTTAATTCCGATATATCGAACTA
>JAEIHY010007600.1:0-10919 GCA_018904565.1 Drosophila tsacasi | reverse complement strand
TGAGGCGGGAGTGAACCTGCTTCGATTTGGCAAAAGGAAACTTTCCCAGACAATTAGCCCCTTGAGCTACTGTTTCAACTGAAAGTTGTAAGACAATTGTATTTGAAAATAGTTTTTCGAACACTTTGAAAATAAAATCAGGCATTGTTCCGAGAGAAAGCAGTGCTACTTGTTCTGTAAATTTGCACTTCTCCATTTTTATATTAACCAATTAAAGTGCAACTTAAATATACTTACTGGTATTTGCAATCGAACTCATGCGCAGTGTTGGTCAGTGTCTTCAGGAGGCTGCATTTTATGGTTAAAAGCAAAAAACACAATGGGAAGGAATGATTGTAAAGTTATAAATTAATAAAAAATTAAACAAAAAAAAAGAAAAAGAAAAATTCTCTCTGGAATTAGCTGGAAGTTTACTAGGTCCGTTCTGACAAAATAAAAGTTTCCCAAGCAATTAACACTCTGAGCTAAAGTTATGACTGTAAATTTTGAAATAATTTTAATAGGAAATACTGACTCCAACATGTTGAAAATCAAAGTTAAAGCTGTCAAGAATGCTGGTTAAATAATAAAAACGGATAATTTTTAACAGTTTTTGTTATACCCTTGCCGGGTATAGAGTAGTGTGTAGTGTAGTAGTAGTAGTGTAGGAGTCATTCCTGGCCCAATAAATCATATATATTCTTGATCTAGCCGTGTCTGGTAAAAACAAAAATTTTGTCGAAATTTTTAAGGAGCTTAATTGTTAAAATTGTAAAAGAAAAATTAGCAAAACAATTAATTTTAAGATAAATTGAAATTCAGTTAACAGTTTTATTAGCCTCAGAACAGATTTTCAAATTCAAATTAAGGTATTTTAAGCCTTTTTATTATATTTTTTAAGCTTTTTTTGCTCTAAAAATTCCTTATTAAATTATGGATAAATATTTAATTTTTAATACTTTTTTCGGGGTATTAAAATATCAGTCAGACGCACAGAAAGACATTTCCGACCCGATAAATCATATAACTAGAAATATAATACCTTGCAGGGGTAAAATGAATAAAAACAAATAAAAATATAATAATAAAAGAGTGCGTACAAATTTTACAAAAAAAACGTAGATAGCCCTAATACACGTCCCTAGGAGTCACTAGGGCCACTCTTTGTCGCCGTGACTGGCAAAACTCTGTGGCTGGATACCCATAAGGCAGTCGCCTTCTGGCGGCTGTTACCTTAATTTAGACTGTCTGGCTTTGATCGGAGTGATTGGCCGAAAAAATACATAAATAAATGAGAAACCGCTGGAAAAGAGCTGTAAATAATTAAATCCGTGAGTTGGCGCAAACAAAGTGGCGATTGTGAGCGGGAGAGCAGAGCGAATTGGGTCATTCGTCTGGAGTGGAAGTCCTGAGAGGGAATATTATTCAATGTCTGCGATGGTAATTGCACAATTTTCAAATTTCCACTTTTATGTATGTGTAAAAAATATATATTTTATAAATATAAAATTTAAGCGGACTATTTCCTTGCACATATCAAAGTAATAAAAAGAAATACCCGCCATATCTTATAATTGTTGCAACAGTATTAAGTAAAATATAGTACTTGGCTTACGAACATTAAAAATTATTTAAAAATTAGCCTAGATATTTTTTTGTATCTAAGCAAACCTTTAATTAACGCATTTAAGCCTTCCAATATGACATTTTTATGCTAGTTAATTGCTAAATAAAATCGCTTTTTATGTGCAAGCGTACTAAATCAATAAAAATAAAGGCCAAATTTAAACCTGAAGTGCATTTAGCTTGTTTGGTCGCTGGGCTTTATTTGATCCCAGAATTAGCATATAAGAATAGCGATCGGCTGAACTAGTTTGGCTTTGAGAGCCAAAGTCCGGCTCGCTATTTGCTTATCTTCGGATGTCGGATAAGCTATATCTCTGTGTATCTTTGGCATTGCCGGCCAATTAGCAGAAATTAACTCGAAGGACTTCTGCCGATGGCCAGGCCAAGAGTGCTGAGTGCGTTGAATGGTCGAAAGTGGCTAAAAGTGGCTAAAAGCGGCCGAGAGTGACTGAGAGAGTGGCAGGCAGTGTCAGGCATTGTTTGCGGCTCAGGGGCTAAGCCAATTGTATAACCAGCGCCAAGAGTCTGCACCGAAATTGAATCGACGACGCCTGTGGCCCGGGGGGGAAAAATAAATTGCAGCAACTAGTTTGCGTTTAATATTTATGGCGCTATTTATTATGTTAATTTTTTTTGTGTGTGCTTGGCCCGAGAGACTCTGGCGATTTCTCATAGACAAACGAATCTGTCGTTTGCCGCATTGTCGTATTTATTTTTTATTTTTTCAGCCATGCTCCAATTCCGTTCGAAAAGCAGCCAAAGTTCAGGCGATGGAAATTGAAGCGGGAAAGTAAGGGGTATTGCAGGTATTGGAGTTCCCCCTTTTTTTTTGGTGGGTTAAACTCTGAGGGTAAAGGTACATTTTTGTTGCAAAAAATGGTACATTTTTGGCTTAAAAATCGGTAACACCTTTAAAGTTTTTTTTATTAAAACTTGGCTTAAAATAAAACGGATTTAACTCTTGGTTTTTTCTTCATGTTTTTTATTGGAGAACATTTTTGTATTTATATTTGAATGGTAAAACATCTAGATAATTGCCTATCGGTATTTATAACATACATCAGAAAACTGTATTTATTAAGTAACTAAGAAATGTTAGATTTAAAATACTTTTTTGTTTTATTTATAAGCTTAAATAATATTGTACAAAGTTTGGTATTTTAAGATATTTCAGTACTTTGAAACACACATTTATTTGATTTAATCCGATACTATGATCGATATACATACCTCTGCAACGAAGGCAAACACTCTCTGCTAGGGTATGGGAACATAAACATTAACTGGGTGTCGTAAAAGTGCAGAGTTTACAGCTAATTCTCGCTGGTCGCTGGCTTAAGCCGAATCAAAATCCGAATCAAAATCAAAAAGTTGTCTGCAAACTGCAACTAGTGGCTGTCTCTTTCGCCGTCTCGATCTCCATGGCGGTGTCTGTGTCTGTGTGTGTTGCCAAGCAGCGAAACGGAGTCAAACGATTTGGCAAGGTTATTATTTATTGCACAAAGATATGTGTTAATAACACACACACACATCGAATCGAGCTTCGAGTCTTTTGGAAGTTGGCCTGAGAAGTTGTCTTGGCGTTGGAGTGCCTTTTCGCTTCTCGGCTTCTGACAATTGTCAATAAACAACCCTAATTGCCAGAGATCGTTATTCTGCAGGTACAATGTCAAGTGCCGATGGCTCATTAGCGGTTGGCTTCCAACTTCCACTTCCACTTCCATTTCCATTTTCATTTCCGCTTCCGCTTGTGCGCCCAATCCGAAGGGTTTTTAGCTGTCAACCACACACAAGTGCAAATGGAGGAAAGGAAAAATAATGAAAGACACTCAAAAGTGGAGGAGAATTGGCGAGTATTCTCTTCTGTCTATAAAAAAAAAACTCGGTGGAAACAGTCCCCAAATGAACTTCGAAATACATAATCAGACATTCGAAAATGGTTTTTTATTTCAAGGCTAACACAGAGATTGATCGGAATTTAAACACTCTTAACAAGTTTGGTTTCTGTCTCGTATTTGAAGTGTTTATTTGGCATGTTTTTAAACGGGATTTCGAATGATTTTTAAATACATCTTGACCAGCCGATGGCCTTAGTTATAAAACGCTAAACACACATGTAAAATTAAATGACGCAAATATTAAAAGGCACTTCTGAAATCTTTGAAATTGATATGAAGCCTTAATTTCTGGTCAAATTTCAAGGCTAGACTTGAAAACTTAAATGGACAACGATTATTCTGTAATAATTGGAATCATTTTGAGTTAAAAACTGAAAAGAGAACTGAAAATGGCTTGAATCTGCTTGAAACAAATATTATTTTCATATAAAACTACCCACAAAGGCCAAATGATGTTAAAAAGGGCTTAGTGATTAATACTTAAATAGCAATTTAATTCCAAATCTTCCATAACATCTGGCCCCCTTGATCGTCCAAAGTGCAGAGGCTTAATTAGTCTGACTCATCGCCCCATGAATGCCACAAGTGACTTATATATTTAAGACAATATCAGATCGCAGCATTGCCATTGTATTATGGCTGAATTAAGAGCCCAGGCATCATCTGGGGGCAGTCGAAGCATTAAAGGGCACAGCACTTGCGCAGACCGAAATAATTATATCATTATTGTTTGAGATCGCTCTGAGCCTGTTGAGTATTTTTTAAGAGTAGGTGCACACTTTATTTCATGCACAGAGCAAAAATCAACTACCTTAAAGTTAAATACTAGCATAAAATAAGACATTTATTGTGGAAACATACTGTAATAAAATATAATGTAATATAATATAATAATATATTTTGAGTGTTCAATGCATAAAATATTCCCTAATAGATCTTGCACAGAGTAAGAATATTTAATTACATTTAAAATATGTAGATAAATTTAAGTATTTTTGTTTTGAATATAATATAATAATACAAAAGTATTAGTATTCGAATAGTTAATACTTATATTCCTTTAAATTTCGTTCATAGAGCAAACAAGAAACTATGATTTATATAAATGGAAATCCTTGTATAAAATAAATAATTTATTTTGGGAAGAATTAAGTAACTCTCAGGGTAAACTCATATATTCCATAATCTTCTTTTTCGAATAAAAATTAGTTCCATACATTACCATTTCATGGGTAATGTATTTAATATTTAAATTGATTAGGACTTAATTCATTTATTTGTTTAAATTTATCAAGTGTAAATGATTATAAATTTATTTATTAAATTAAGTTTATGACGTTTAAATGTTTTTTTTCAAATCTTCCTTTAATTTATGAGTTATTGAGTTACATAAATAACTTCATAACTTTTCATGCAGATTTATATTTTTATTTATTTATTTATATATATTTTTTTTATTTATTTATTCATATATTTTTTTACATATTATATTGTTTTATATAACCTATATTTTTCTGGTTAAATTTAGGTTTTTTTTAAATAAAATTCTGTACTTTTTATTTTAAATAAACATTTATTGCAAAGGTTTATTAATTATATTTCCTTATTTTATAAAATGTAATTCCTACGTTTTTCTCTGTAGATTTCCGTTTGCTTTGTTTGTTTGCTTAAGTTAACCCCAGCGAGGCACGCTTCAACGGTGGGAATTGCGTTTAACGCTTATGTCATGCCGATCCGATCCGATCCGACCCCCTGTCTTAACCCCTCTTTGCCCGACAGCCGATCTCTGCGCACTTGAAAGGTTAAACGAGCGTGACGAGTTGCGGCTTGGACTTGGACTACCTGGCTTTGCCCCCCCGGCCGCCGCCCATGCAATTTCCACTCACGTAATCCCCACGTATAATCCCAGTCGCAGTCAGTAACCCCGGCGATCAGCGGCCAGGGGGCCAGCTCAATCCCTCGGCCATTTATCTAATGGCCGATGCTAATTAACAGTCACGCATAACTGCGACACCTGCACCTGTCTTCACTTTTCCATTTTCCCATTTTTCGGCTTGTTTTTTTTTAAGCTTTTTCGGTAATTTGCTTTTATGTAAGACCTTAATTTCAATCACCTCAAGGGGAAATGGCCCCATTAGAAGAGTGTCTAATGGCTGCCCAAATGGCTTCTGATTCTGAAAATTCCCTAATGGCCGGTACTAAGCCTTTGTAAACTAAAAAGCTAAAGAGATCGGAGTACAGTAAGTACAGCACATTATAATTTAAACAGGGAAACGGCTTCTTCATAATTATGATAAATAATAGTGGCTCAAAGGTCATTTGAAGATCTAGATGGGGTTATAGTTATAATAAAGTTGATTAAATATGATAAGTTAGATATATATAAGATATTTATTTGAATATGGAATAGAAAAAAGAAATATTTATACATAGATTTTTTTAGATAATTTAATGTAATAAAAGAAAAAACAAAAACATTAAGCATTAAGAGCTACCTAAGATGGATTTTATTTTATTGATGAGTGAAGATGCCTGCTGATTGAGTAATTTCAGCTAGCTGCAGCCGGAAAACTTAAGTAGCTCGGGTAAAAGGAGACCGCCCCCTAATTAAGATGTCGGAAAATTTGCGTACGAAGAAGCAGGCCAAGAGATGCCACACTGATCGACTCCACATATGTCGTTGCTGGAGCGTTGCACAACCACAGTCGCCATCACAGTCGAAGAGGAGGCGGTCTTGTGGGAGGATCCGGGCTGCAACTAACCGTGAACGGATCGATCGATCGATCGGCCAGACAATGTTATATGAGGCGGTATCGATGCCTCCTGGGCGCAGTTTCATTTCGGTCAGCCAATGGAGAACCTGCGAATGCCGCGATCGCTGCTCCTACCCCGGCTGTTGCTGCTGCTGGGACTGATCCTGTTGCCAGGATCCGCGGACTGCCGTCCCGCAGCTCAGGGAATGGAGCTGCAGTCACATTACCTAAGGGCAGTCACTGCCTACCGCCGGCTGGAGAGGATCCTGCCCCGGCAGGAGCTCAGAGCTCTCACGGGCATTGGAGTACTGAACGGCGCTCGGCAGGCGGAGGAGCAGATGGAACAGAACCTGGTGGAGGCCATAAGGGAGCTGGTGCATCAGACCAACCTCACGGAGAGCCATCTGGTGCTGGCCAAGATCGATGCCATTGAGCAGCAGCTGTCGCGGGACCAGAGGGCCCTGGACATACTCGTCCGAGTGATGGATGTGCTGGCGCGTTCCAAGGACGGTCACGAGCTGCGAACGGAGCTGAAGGAGATGGCCGAGAAGCACAAGGCAGAGGAGCTGCACCAGCAAGAGCTCTCCGCGGACGTGACGGATCAGCCGCGGTTGGGCGAGAGACTGGGCCAGCTGAGGCTCAATATTCTCAGGCAGGTGCCGCAGATGAAAAACGAGCTGGAGGCCAAGATTGAGGGCGCACTGCAGCATTTACTGGAAACGGCTTCGGAGGATGGTGTCCTGGCCAAGGCCAAGCAGAAGGTGATCCACAAAAGGCAGGTCAAAAGGGAGAAGGACGCGGACGCGGAACAGGGGCAGGAGCGGGAGGCAACGGAACAGCAGCAAATGCCGCAGGAAATGAGGATTATAAAGTCCATACTCTCAGAGGTAGGTCCGGAAAAGCCTGGAAAATCGAAAAGAGCCAAGGTATAAGACTTTCCCAAATGCCAGGCTCATGACTTGCGCTTCCAGGACGACTTCCAGGAGAACATGGTCGAGCAGCGACCTCCGAGGCAGCTGAAAATAGTGGCAGTGGATCCCCCCGAGCTGGAGGACGCGGAGATGGCCGGCAAGGTGAGTGAACCAAACGCTTGGAACTCTTTGTGACTAACCTGGAAGAACGATCTCGAGGCAATTCCTGCGCTAACCCAATCCCGACTTGGTTCACCTAACCCTCTTCTAATGGCCTCCAGAAGTCGCCAAATGTTACAGCCAAGGCGAAAGGTAAAGCCAAAGTGAATGCCAAGCCGGAGAGGCAGGAAACGGAAGCCGTTGCCGCTGGATCCTCGGAGCTGACCACCGATGACGGCGATGATGATGGCGAGATGGAAGGAGATGGCGACGGCGATGGCGGAGGAGGAGAAGCGGCAGGAGGCGGTGGTCTGGTGGGACTCATAGGCAGCCTGAGCGGTGTGAGTCCCAAGTAGTTTTAGATTATAGAAAATGAGTTCTGATCAACACATAATTTCCAGGGCGAAGGCGGATCGGATGTGGGCGCTCTCATTGGAGCCCTCACAGGCGTCGTTTCCACCTTATTTGGGGTGAGTCCAGGAAAAGCCCTCAAGCTTGAGCCTGATGTTAATGGAGTGGTGCCCTTTTAGCCCGGTGGCCTGGATATTCAGGGACTGATACAAACGTCAACTTCGCTGATTTCCGGACTTCTTGGCGGCAACAAGAACTTTGGCCTGGTTCTGGGTAAATATGTGGGCACCGCCTTGGATGGGCTTTCCGGCGGCGGTGGAGCGGTGAGAATAATTCCTTAAAAAACTTATACTCGTAACAGATAATAATATCTATATACTTAACGTTCATTCAATTGATATATTTTCAGATCGCCAATGGCCAGTTTCTGGGCAACTTCCTGGGCACCGTGGTGGCTGCAGCCAGCGCAGTATTTATCACTTTTAAACTATTTTAACTTGACTCCTTTTGCTCAACCCAACCCCTAACTGTGCTACTAACCCCATAGACACTCTCCTCAAACTTTTGAAAATTCTTTACGTATTTCCACATTTTTCACCCTCTTCCGCTTAGGATCCCGAGGAGGAGGGACCGCCGCAGCCGCTGACCTTCACCAAGAACCTTATCACCAGCTTTCTGGAGGCCAAGTTTCGGCCCAACTCGGAGGAGGGTTCCGAGGAGAGGCATGGCAGTGCAGAGCTGCCACGCCCCCGCAAGAAGAAGGAGGGCGGTGGCGGCTGGGCTGCTGCGGCTGCCAGTCACTTCGATTCCGGGGGATTCGTCAAGCAGGTGGCCTCGCACCTGGTGAGCAATGCCCTCGGGCTGATACTGAACGCCGGCCTGGGCGCCTCCGGAGGAGCCTCGGGCGCCGTCAAGGGGATCCTAGCCAGCAGCAGCAGTGGCCACGGCCATGCCACCAAGCCGGCGGATCACCATCGATCCTTCGAGCCATTCTAGACGCACGGGGAATGCTAGTGTGATTCCATTCCGGATTTTGCATAATCATTTCCTTGTTTGTATTTTCTCGGTTTACCATATATAGTTATATAGTTGTTACGTTAATTGTTGGGGCTAGTGCCCCCACCCCACCTTTTTTTAATTTTTTTTTTGCTAGCTTGTAATAAATAATTAAACAAAGTAAAGTAAATGAAATGCGGAGAAGACTGCGTGTTGTGTTGGCCACTTGGGCAGCTAAGAAAGCGTAAAAAGGGGCCCTAAATCAAATGGCGTAACCCGGCCTGGACGGCGGCTGATGCAACAGATCCGCTGGAATTCACTTGGAAGCCCTCTCTGGGCGCCACTCCCCCAGGATTCGGTGGGGCAGATCGCCGAACTGCGGAGTGCGGAAGCAACAATGAAATAAAAGTTAAAGTGAACTTTTGAAGGGGTTAACATTTTTAAGAGAGGGTCAAAAAGAGCAGTGAGCTTTGGTGTTGGGTTTTTGTAGAGCTAGCTCAATTGGGGAGGAAAAATAAAAAAAATAGTAAAGAAAATAATTATTAATAGTAGAACAATCAATCTTAACTAAATCCATATTTCTTACGCATTTTAAATTCTTTGTTATGCTCTTGTCTTGTCTTCTAATTTTTATATTTTATTTAAAAGCTTACATTTCCGACACTTTAAATCATATACATATATTCTTGATCAGAATCATTTAAAAAAATACACTTTAATTGTTAAAAATTCGACAAAAGTTTAAATTTCTTTAATCTCGAATTTAATTTGCAGAATTGTTAATCTAATAATTGAAATTAATGCTTAGTTTTGATAGATGTTCATGATCCAATGGCACACAAACTTATGTTTCCTTTCTTGTTCTTTAATTAGTTTTAATTGTAATGTACATATTTATGAATATACATTTATATTTATAAACATTTCAGTATCATTGGTGTCGCCCTTTTCTGATTTTTTCTCTCGGCAAGCCTGCTTTCCGCATTACCTCTCCTTACCTTCTCTGGGCCTATGTACTCGGTGCTTTGGGCAATGGAGCGGGCGTTGTGTCACTTTCTTTCTGCATTTCAATGCTTTTACCTGGTGCTTTCTCTCCCTCTCCTGCTCTCTCTTTCTCTTCTTGTCTCTCTTTCTCTCTCAGCTGTCTCTGTGTCGCCAAAGTGGCCAAACGGAGCCGCACATTTTTCCGTTCGGAGAGTCGGCTTTCAGTTATGCGTGAATCTTTCACAAGACCAAGTGACATTTTGCGGGCCGTTTAGTTGTCGCGTTTTTAATTGGAAAAACCTGAGCCCAGGGTTTTTGTTTATAGTTTTTTTTTGTGTGCTGGTTTATTTGCATTTTGAAATTGTTAATGAACTCAATTATATATATTTTTGGGCGCCCAAGAGTGTTTTGTGTGTAAAAAGTTCGCATTGCAATTAAGTTTGGCAAGCCGCATCTTTATTTTGTATATCCGAGGTGAGTTGTGCAGTGGGCACTCTATATAAATAAATATTTTATAAATTAAAAGTAAGAGAAATAATGTTGATAAAATAATCAATTGAATTCTACTGCTTCTAACACGACTTAACCATAGGTTAAGGTACTAATTTAATACAAAAACCCCCAAATATCTAATTAATTCATTCACTTTATTGAGTTTACACTGTATTTCATATACGTAGAGCTGCTAAAAAGCAAAAAAAAAACGGGAAGAGGTCCGAAAGTCCCAGTTGCCAATGTGTGCCAAACAAAAGACTTAGGCAACGAACTTGCTAACTGGGCTAAGCCTCAACTCAAAATGCTGGCCATAGGTCAGGTCTATCCCAAAACAACTTTATGGCGGAGGGGGGAATGGGGCTGAAGGAGGGGGCTGGTGAGAGGGGAGCGGGGAATGATTAGCGATAGCTCATTAATCGGCTCTGGCTACCGAAATTTGGCAACCGCGCGAAGAAGACACGAATGCGTTAATTGCTTCATAAATCAATTAACAATAGCCAAAATCACTCAACGAGTATATGTTTGTATTGGCAACCCTCAAAAAGGGAGAGTTTTATTATTCCTTTACGACTGCAATACAGGCAGAAATCATATTGTTTTGTGAGTTTTTAATACTTTAAATTAATTTGTAAGATATTAACAAGTAAATAAAAAATAAATTGTCAATGCTATTAGGGATTTAGAAAGTGTTTTGAAAGATAAAGTGAGGAAATAATTTTTAAAACCAAGTAAGACTAAGGAGGAATTAAACAAGAATTATATCTAAG
>JAEIHY010007597.1:0-14236 GCA_018904565.1 Drosophila tsacasi | reverse complement strand
TAGGCACAGGCAAAGTCTCAATCAAATGCCTAAGACCCTTGTGCCACGTCCACATTTTTTGGCCTTCGTTTGCCACGCAGCGAGCTGCTATTATTTAATTTTTATGCCCGAGCGCTTTCGGCGCCGTAATTTGAGACTTGACAATTTGCCAACCAGCTCAGAGATACACTGAGGGGGAATTTTCTTGTTACAGTCTGTTTAATAAGTTTCCATATTTTTATTAATTAATTCCTTATGAGTTAAAATGCATTCTTAAATAGTAGATGAATATTTAAATGGGATAAATGTTTTCTACATTTTATAAGAGCTATTTGTACCTTTAAGCTTATTATTTCCTCTGTGTATCCTTGTTTAAAGTGGGCTAAGAACTCCCAACTGGTTACCATAATGATACTACCAGGACATCTCTTAAGACAGAAGATCTGCGGAACACTTCCCACCTCTCAATGTAGGAGGTTGTATCTGGTTCAAGGGCTCCGTGCTCCGATTATGACACATTTAGTGGGCTGTCTCTGGTTAACCGCAAGAGATTTTATTTATTGTTTTTGTCTCTTCTGCGGTTTTTACCCGATTGTAATATGATTTTCCTGCCAAGAGCGCGAGCTGCCTATAACTAACATAAGAACTTGAACCACATTTTCTTGGAGGCTTTCCCACTAATTTTATTACATTTATTCTGTCATCTCTTTGCAGTGCTGAGCAAGGGACAGGGCGAGACCTGTCGCTACCGATTTCTGGGAAAATATGGCGGCTATTGCTGGATTGTTAGCCAGGCCACGATCGTCTATGATAAATTAAAGCCACAGAGCGTCGTGTGCGTTAACTACGTGATAAGGTGAGTCATTTGCAGTTCATATATTCTCCTTAATATTTAATGTAGAGAGACGGGGGTCCCAAAGAGTCCGAATTGAGCTGGAATAAGGGTGGGATTTGAGGGGGAACAATGCCGGATATTTGCTCATTACATTTTATCTTTTAATTAAGCTGCTAAGCGGAAAGTGAAATTTTTTTCTTTTTTTTTTTTCTGCTACCCATTATTAATCGACCGAATTTAATTTCTCCACTTCCCCTTGGAAATATTCGAACTGCCTTGAAATGGGGCGGGTGGCCGGAAAAGAGGGGGGTTCTGGCTGCGTGTGCTCGACATTTGCATAAAGAATTCTGCGCCTCAGTTGGCGCTTTATGTAAGATTTTCCTCTCTCCTTCGCATCGATTTGGTTTTCTAATCCGTCAGTTATTGAATTGTCACCACCGATTGGTGGGCTTTGGCCCAGATTTTTCTCCTTTTCCATTTGATAACAGCACCAAATTAGCATCCCGCAATTGAATTTTTCAACGAATTTCCATATTCATAATCGATTCGATATTTTGTTCCGTTTTCTCGGGTCTTTTTCCATTCGTGTTTGCTCTGTAATACCATTTATTTTTATGAACGTTGCGTGAGTCCACGTGCGGGTCAACAATGAATAATAAATTAACAATGTAGATGATGACACTCGACCCACCTCCGCCGCCTCCTCCCCCAATCAAGCTCTTCTTTTTCAGCTCGACTGGTAAGTACCCCTCACGAGTTTGTATTTTACTTAATTTAAGCGTATATGAGCAAATATTTGTGCATTGTTCCCGTTTATTTTTGTTATTTTGTTTGAATTTCACACTTGCCTGAACAGCAAAAAAGGTAATAATGAATGAGACTGGTTCTGGTACATCCTACTTGCTTTTATTTTTTATTGTTTTACCAAAAAAGTACAAATTCATTTTTAATTGTACCCCAGTTTTTGTGTGTGTGGTTAGAGCCTCGTGTCGGTTTTCATATAAATTCGTTAATTTGCTAGCTCATGGGAATCAGCATCATCAGCCGCTACACTTTCACTTGGCTAAAATGTATTTGCGTTGGCGACATGCCTTCGTTTTTATGCACAGAAAAAAAAGAGGAAAAATCAATGATTGTATCATATTTTCTTCTTAAAGATTAGTTATGTTTGATTTTGCAGAAAATTTTAAAGTACAAAGTATTTTATTTAGAGGTTTGTTTGTTGAACTTAGTAGAGCACTTCAGTTTATAATTTCAAAACAAAATTAAAAGGTTTTTGTGTACATTAAACCTTGTATGATTTTAGTGTTAAATGGTATACTAAATAATCTCCATTCTTTGAAATTTAATAAATTTTTTTTATGTGTAGCCCTCTTTTATCCCCTCCGCACCCGCACATGATGACGAGTGCACTGATGCGCTGCAAATGAATGCTGGCAATTTGCTTTTAATTCACACAACATGTGATTAGCCTCCCCCATACATTTACTCCTCTCTTGTGTGTTCTTTTAACTGCGTCAATCAACTTGATTCAATTGTTCAATTCTTGATTAAACTTCTTACAAATCGATTGTGTAACTACGCAATGCGTGTGGTTCCCAGGAGGGAGAGAAAAACCCAATATGAGGGTGTAAGGGAAATCGTTTCAAAAAATACAATTCAAACTGGGAGTATGATTATAAATTTTAAAGTATTTAATGGATGGATGATTTTAAAGGAGAAAAATAATACTAAATTTAAATTAGAACTTTTAATAGCTAAATTATCTTCTCATCTGCTATTTATTCCTACATGTTGTATATGTAAGTGTGTTCATAAATCGGATATTTTCTGACTGTTATTCGCTATCCCACTTCCACTCGTGTGCATTTAAATTACAATAAATGTATTGCTTTATAGTTGCTGCTTTTGTAATTTCCTTTTTGCCTAATTGAATAAAAACAATATTACACAAGCAGAGAAATAGAGAGATAGAGAGACAGTGCAGCGCCTTTGTCACAGTGCCAACTCTACAGAATCTGTTTGAACTTTGTTTACCTTTTTCTCAATTCTCTCACTCGCTATATATAAGTTGTTTGGGTTTACTCTGGGACTTGGCCTGATTTATAAGTCTCTCTGATAACGGTCAGTTTTTCAAAACGTAAGAGAAGTGTGTGATAACTGACACTCGGAAAACATTTCTCTTGTGGTAGATTCCATGAATACATATAAAGAAGATTATATTTTCATCCATTATCAGGGTAAACTCTTTAAATTGTACAGATAACTATACGAACGAGAGAATCTTCCTAATGAAAAAAATTTAAAAATAAATCACAGTACTTTTCCTGCCTTCAGTTCAAATATTTTACTTTCAAAGCAAAGTATTAAAATTATTAAATTTTTGCCCTGTACACAGAGAAATTGGATTAGATCAGCAATGTATACTTTCCTCTCTCCCCTAATGAGATTGTCACTCAGTTGGCAGCTGGCTCAAGGTCGCTTATCTTTGGGAGCGGTGCAATCTGTTTCAGATGCGTAATTGCCGCTGCATATTTATAGATTCCTACATTTTCTCGAGTAGCCAAGAAGAAAAGCGGCAAATAACTTTGCGAATTTCCCACGCCAATCCAATTAACATTGATTAGTTGATGTACCAGGCTTTAAGCTCGGGAAATTTACATTTTTATAGCTTGCCTTGCATAATTCCGGCCACGCGTTGCTTTTAATTACCAAATTTCGCTTTACTCTGTCGCCTCGCCGCTTTTGTCTTGTAGATGCTTTTTCGCTGCTGTTGCTGCTGTTCCTTGCTTTCCTTGATTTATCGCACTTGACAGAGCCTTCGGCTGGAATCCTTTCTGCCTGCTGCTGCTACCCTCATTCCCCCCGGAAACTTTTTAGCCCTAATGGAATTTACACGAGTTCTTAACACTTTCCCCGAAAGTTTCCCCGGGTTTTCCCGGGTTAGTCCTGGGCTTAGGACGCCATTTTGTGGCCGGGCGACGACTAAAAATTAAAACAATAAATTAAGGGCCAGCAAGGAGGCGAATTGGGGGATAAAAATTATTCCAGTGCCGAAAACGTGTTGCATATTTTGGAGCAATAAAAGTGGTTTCATTATGATTGCCCGACCTGCCATAAAATGAACTGCGAATCGCCTCGATGACTTTAAAAACGAATTAAAGAGTGATCCTTTGTATATTCATCCCAGCCCTTGTCCTCCATTATTCATGCTTTTATTTCGGGCGACCTTTTTCGCCAAGGAATTCCGTTTGCCAAACCGCAGCATAAATATTTCATATACACATGCTCTAATCGGGATTATTGACAGCTTCCCTGGCCTGGGGAAAGGGTTCTCTAAGTTTATATAAGGTCCCACTCCAATAAGTCTTTTCCTTTTTTTGCTTTACCTTTTCTGTTTTCTAGGGTTTGCTGTTTGCGTGGCCGTAATTTTGATTCTTTTGATTTCTTCCGAGCGATAACTTTGGTCACCTGGCTAATTGAAAAAGTTGAAGGGCAGTTTCACCTTTTTTTTTCTGTCGTTACTCTCTCCCCGTTGACCTTAATTGCCTTGGATCGATTTTCCACTCAATCCGCACCTGCACATCCATTCCCATTCCGGGATCCCAACTCCGGCTGGGTGTCTCTCTCGGAATGGTATTTGGCAGCTACACCCGGACAGGCGTTAAATTGCCCCGGAGAGTCAGTGCAGTAAGCCAAAGGAGAGATTTATGGCCCCACAATTACCTAAAGGCTGTTACAATAGGATAGATGTGTTGTAGGAGCTGAAAATGGAATGGGAATGGGTGGGTGAGTGGGCCAACTATTTTCTGGGCAGGCAACAAAATGACTGCAGAGAGAGAAATCTTAATGAATTTAAGGGGTTTGATTATAAAAATATTATATTATTTTAAAATATTATTTAGTAAATTGAAAATAGTGAGCAAATATTTGAAAAAACGTTTTACCCTTTAAAGGAGTCTTAAAAATTTTACTAGAGGCTTAAATTAATTTTAATTGCTATTTGCTACATATGCTATTTTATTTGTTTATGCAATAAGAAAGGTGATTTCCTTAATGTAATATTTTATTGCCTACTTTTAGTCACTCATTTAAAGTTTTTCAAATAATGTTGAATGTTATATTCTGTTTATTTATTACATTTATTATTTTCTTATCATTTTAAAAGTCTTCCTTTTTTCGTTGTGTAATCCAGAATGAAGAATAACGGTCTTTTCTATGTATTTCCCCATCCATTTTTCCACCCACTGATAAGGCTTGGTTATCTGGTCACGTAGTCGGCACCAGTTCGATGGGGAATTCTTGGCCAAGTCCTTATTAAAGCCGCGTTATTAATGCGGCTAAGCGATGAAGTTATTCACTCGCCCCCGATAAACCAAGCTGGGCCAATTTATTATGCTAATATTGCCTTTTTTCCTGCAACTTGCCCAACTGCCCAAAATGTTTGAGCGGAAATGTTTGTTGATTTCCGGCGGACTCAAGTGGACGGGACGCGACGCAGTCCTCCTAACGTCACGATAATTAACTGTGAATGGGGCAACACTTTTACTGGAGACTGGCAACACTCGTGGGATGCCCTTAAAAGCGAAAAAGTGGAGGAAAAGCATTTTACACACGTGTAAGCCCATCAAATTCGTCAGGGGAGTATGCGGGGCGGGATGAACATCAGGATTTTTCTCCTCTCTCTGGGAAGGAATTTAATTTGGGCAAAAACCAGCGTAAGGATGAGTTCCCTTTTTTCTCAGATCCTTGGAGCAATTGTTTGCTTATCACAGAGAGCCTTGCAGCTGATTCTGTTTTGATGAAGTTGCTCGTTCTTTATCTTTATCTTTATATGTCGGCTGTGACCCCATCAACGTCAACGTTGCGTATACGCAACGTGTGTGTCGCTCAGCTATTATTTGTATAAATATTTTCATCATTTCCTGTCTCCTTCGTAGCTTTTGGCTGCTGCGCAAACAAAATGACAAATTCATAGTCACAGCTGAGCCCGCTGAATCAACTTGTTTGCATATTTATTATTTGTACCTTGATGGAAAGCGAGGAAAAGCGAGAAAGAGGGCGAGCCATTGCTGGTTATACAGCCCCCCACATGTGTGTCGTTAAATTATGTCCTGTGCACGAGTGGAAATTGCATTTTGATTGGCTTGTTGCTGCCGCTGATAGGACAGCATCTTGAGCTCTCTTTATTTATTTTGCACGCTTCGTCCTGGCTTTTTACGAAGAGTTTGGTTTGATTGCACATGAAAACGGTTTTATGCGTGGCATAAAATTTGCGTTGGCTTTTCGCTGTCCCGTTTTTCTTTTTTGGCTATCGGACAAACGAAACGTAAACGTTGTAAATTTTCATGCATCAAAAATTGATCTACAAAGTCATCGAGCCGCAAAGCGAAGCACCGAAAAAATAATCAAGGCTTATTATTAAATCTAAAGCAATATTATACAAGATTTAAAGAGAAAGCCTGCCTGGACATTTTATAAATTTTAAATTATGAAGCTTAAGATTTTATGGTCCTTTAATATTTTAACTTGCTTAACTTCTTTTAGAAGAATTTATATTAAATATGATCCTGGCTAACTTATGGCTGTCCTTTCCTTGAATTGGAAACTTTCATCTTTGCTGTAAGCCTTTTTTTATGGCCTCAAATTCTCTTTCCATTTATGGTAGGAAGAGCATTTCATAATTTGATTGGAAGCCGCTTTAAGAGCAGGCTTTAAAATTTGATGGAGTGCTCGCTTGTGGCCTGCTGTGAGAGAGGAAAAGTGGAGGTTTGGGAAAGTGCTGGATTACCATATTAACATATATCTGCGGCAAATGCCAAGGCAAAGGCAGCGGCAAAGGCAAGGCCTTGTGTGATACGCACAATAAAACCCGATAAATCCGCCCAAAATCACAAAATGTTACCAACTTGAAGACTTTTTCACACGCAAAGAGGTGACTTTTCCGGCAAGGGGAAGGCACGCGAAAGGCGTTAGCCCAAACTTTTCCTTTTGGCCTTTGTATACGCATTTGAAGGCCTTCCTTCCTTCCACCTAAAACGTTGAGCTTTCCTTTGGCCGTGCGTTGCATATTTGAATAAACGTCAATGTAATTGACACTTAACGTAAAAATGCGAAGGAAGGGGAGGAGCGTGGTGAAGGTACAAAGATGAGCGAGAATGGGCCGAGGAAAAGTGACTTTCCCCCGGGGGTTCCAGTTTTTTCCCCCAAGCGGAAGTCAACGAACTGAACGCGTGTCTCCTTCCTGGTGTGTGCGCGCGTGTGCTTACCTGTTTATTTCCGCTTCCACCTGCTCCTGGCCGGCTACGTATACGCAATACGTATACGTATTCCTTCGTCCGGCCAGTAAATTGCGTAATTTAGCTCACGAAATGTATTTTCTTTTGCCATAATTTTAAAGTTAGCCAAGGCAGCAGCAGAAAGGAGACGTTGGCCATAACCATCAGCATTATTCATGCGGCCCATTTGCCTTTTCCCTGCCTGCAGCTCCTCTAACCACTCAATCCGGTTAGATTTTCATACTTTGTTTGCCCACATTTCTGCATACACTGTGAGGAAATATCTCTCTTATTCGGGTATTAGGTTTTTCCATAGTACAGACTTTTTAGTTTTAGTATAATATAATATAATATATAATATAATATAATTTTAAAGATAAAAGGTTATAAAGTCCTTACAAGTAAAATAAAGCGTGTTTTGAAACACAGTTTATCCTGAAGAAGTGATATAAGAGAAGCGCAATTATATGACATACTTTTAGACACCATTGAATTTAATTTAAAATCTCTTGATTCCTGGAGCTGATAACGTACTAATTTAAACAAGAAATACCCAGTTCAGAGTCCTTGTTATTCCCTGTGTAATAAACACCCTTTTGTTGTGGCATATTTTTAGGCTCCTTTGGCCAGAGGGAAATCCCCTCCCTACGCCGCAGCACCACAGCTATAAATACACGTGCCGCCCCCCTAACTAAGCTCTGCACCAGCCCTCCCCTTCGCACGCTTATGATGTGACAATTACCTAGCATACTTTTTCGGGGCTGTCCCTGACATTTGTCGGACAATAAAATCTAAGCAAAAGGCAAATCAATTTCGCCTCACCTCCCGAAGCCATTACAAAATTTATTTGTTTGTTCGCTGAGCTTTTTATGGCACTTCGATTTAACAGGGAAAGCAGAGGAAAATCCAGGGGAAGGCTGGCAGGGAATAAACAACAAAATCATCATATGTTTTGTTGTTCCTGCAAATATTTTGCGTCGCATTTGTGTTTGCCTTTTTTTTCTGTACCCTAAACGTTCCGGCTGTATATGTATGTTATGTATATTCTTTTCTCTCTCTGTGTGTCGTTGACTGGTGAAAGTGAAAGTTTTGCTCATTTTCCATGCCATTGCACGAGCCTAAATGGTCGCGCTCTCTTTCGTTCTCTCCGACACGCTCTCCTTCTCTTTCTTTCCCTCCCCGGAGGATTACATAACGAAAGTGAAAGTGCTCGGCGCGGTGCAGGAATAACAAAAACAACAACAAATTCGAGTTCAAGGTCTCTCGTAGGCCGCATGCTCAAGAGAAATTGCGTTCTAGCGATATGTAAGAGAGCCACAAGAGAGATAATGAGAGAGGCCTTTTGCTCGCATTTCGCTCTTTTTTACGCCTAAAAGTAGGCCGCAATTGAGTGGCATATTCCCGGGGCGTGGGTAACAAGTTCCTGCTTGCACCAGAAAATCACAAAAACAGCTGAGCGGCCGAAATCTGTGGAGGTGTGAGAACCTCAGCCTTTTTTTTTGTTGAGTGGGGGCGGCACGTGTACCGTTAAGCGAAATGGAGAGCGATTGCAGGTAACTCGGCTATCTGCCAAATTGTCTCCAGGTGGCGGCGCCCCTTTGTTGTTGCCTTAACTTCCTCCTTCTCCGTTTTTTATATTATTTTATTTTATTTTTTCGTTTGGTTGGACTATAAAAGAACAAAGAAATGGAGATTTGACAAAGTGTGGGAGTTTTAAGAGGTCGTTTTCTCACTTTCAATTTTGTGATTTTCATTTCCCTTAAAAAGAAACAATTTAAATTCTTTGATAATCGATAACAGAAATAAAATGAAATTTGAACAATGAAACTTGATAAATATATCGATAACAGTTACATGTTTACGTATGAACAAAATATTAGAGTTTCATGTTTTGTGATAATAACAGTATTATTTTATATGTATAAATATAGAATTCTTAAACATTTTAAAATTATAAAGAATATTTTACGTATCGAATAAATTTTTATAAATTATCGAACTAAGAAATAACTGTAATATACTATCACAATTATGCAAAACTCCCGAGATTTAAAATTTCAAAACCCTCAAAAAAAGAGGAAATGTCAAAACTGAAAACGGGAGCAATGCTAATAAAGCGGGATAGAAACACAGAGTGGGACGGAGACAAACATCTTATCGCGCACAAACATTTGGCATTGCATAATTTGGGTCGCAAACGGCTGACAAATATTCGAGTACAGAAGCCCCGAAGGCTGGAGTTCGGGGACCCAAAAAGCCGGAGTGGCGGTAAAAGTTCCCATCGTAATTGCAAATTACGCAAGCTGGGGGGGAAAGATGGAGAAACTCGGAGAGCTCAGAGACCGAAGGAAGTTATCAGAATGGAAATGTTATTTGGCATTCTTGGGGCGTCAAAGCGTCGGCCCTGAAAGCAGACACAGCAGGGAAAAACACGCCAACTAGGCACAAAACTAAAGAACTTGGTCTCCAAGTTGACACAAGCCGCTGTCGAAGACAATAAACAAGACAAACAGCGACTCGATATAGAGAGAGAACTAAGGAAATTGGAGTAAGGGTAGACTTTGCAAAATATTTTTACAAACAGCCTCGGGAAGTAAACAGGCTTTAAAGAGAGGGTAAAAAATAAGTACAGAACTTCAGGTTTATCTCAAATTTATTAAAGGAAATTTTATTTATATATTTTTAAATTTAAATACAAATCACAAGCCACATTTATGCCAGAGTTCAACAATAAATATTTAGCCAAGGGGTCTCTGACCTTAGTTATTGAAACTATTTGTTGAAAATTGCTCTAATATTTTTTTGGAAAATGTATATATTTTTTTAATATTTATATATATATATATATATATTTTTTACAACTCTAGATATGTTTTCCATCCCCCCTCCCGATGGAAGGTCAGCTTGCTTTTTTGCTCTCTTCTGGTCTACGTGAGCTGGAGCAATGCCAAGGCCTAAAATTCAGGAAAATTAATGAGAAAAGATTTTACACAGAGCTTGGGGGTAGAGCGTATAAACAAATTCCGGACGATCTAGCTATTTATATTAATGATAATTTGCCGTGCTCGACATCGGGCGACAAACCGCTTGACTATAATCGGATCAGGGGGAAGCATAAATCTTGGGACGTTTTCTTTTTCTTCTTTTCCATTAAGTCTTTTATTTATTTCGCCACTTCTCTCTGCTTCTTGCTCCACTTGCAACATGTGACCCGTTGTGGATGAGACTAGCGCGGGGATATCCCACGCAATTCGCTTTAAATCTAATATTATTTTAATATTCGCTTGCCTCCTGAGTGTGTGTATTTGTGTGGTGACAAACAAACAACCCATTTCATTCTGCTTTTTTCCATCCGATTCCGCTCTGTTTCATCGTCTAATTCAATAAAAATTGTTTACACAAAGCCTCGGGGAGAATTGCACGGAATCAAGTGGAATAGGTTGCGCGAGAGGTCTATTTTCATGTGACTGTGCTACCCTGTATTAATAGAAATTGTTTGACTAACTAAGAGGAAAGGTGGAAGAAATAAAAAATATATATATATAACTTTCTTATTAAAAATGTATTTATACTTGAGATTAACAACTTTATTATTTAAAAAGATTTCATTTGAGTTCTAACAAATTTCTAAAAAGCCTTAAGTTTTGATATCCTCTTTAATGCCAGTTAAGTATTTTGTGTTTCTTATTTCGAACAGATTTGGAACTGAACTAGAATACCCTTTCTTATTCATTAAAAATTAATCATTGTTTTATCAAAATATTTCCACATTTACAGGGTATCCTTGAGTTGAATATTAATTATAGGCAGCTGATCTCGAGTCACATGAATTTTGTCGCCGTGTCTAGATTGATTCGAATGGTTCGCGGTCTTGTCGATGCTGAAAGCCATTTTCATTTTCACTTTCGCTTTCATGTGGCCAGCGTGTGCACACACCGAAAAAAATAAGATCACTTTCCACAAGTCATAAAGTGTTTAAAAATAAGCCTACCACTTCTTCTTCCTTATTCTTAAATAGATTATTCTATACACCAGAAACTTGAATAATAAATATGTTTTAACAATTAATTTATATTATTTAAAATTCCTTAAATACAATATTTTTCCCGGTGCAGTGAAAAAACCGATTGGAAATAGAAGTGGGAGGCGTTAAAACAGCGCGTGGCATGAGAATTTCCAAAATAGCCGAAATAAAAAAAAAGAAGGAGGAATACCATTCTGGTCACATGCAGAACGATGAAAATGATGCAGAGAAATTGAGGGGGGGGGGGAAAATGCGAGGCACGTGGGCTGATTCTATCACAGAGAAACCGGGGAAAACTAGAGAAAGAGAGAGTGGTGAATGGAAGAGAAAATGGCCAAGAGGCTGGAACAAGTCTCGATACACATGTTCCTGAGTGACTTTTGATGGATGCCACGCCTCTTTTACTTCCTGCAGGACCCTCGCATTTGACTCCTCTTTTTTATTTGTTTTGTCTTTTCCTTCCTGCCCTTTTTCCGTTGTCCCTTTTTTTTGTTGTTATTTTTTTGAGGCAGTTTTCTTCTTATCAATTTGCGAGGAAGTTTATTAATTTTCCGGGGTCCAAACTAGATTTATATTTCAGGCCCCATAATGCCCCGCATAAATCAGTCTGACAGATGCGGAATATGTGGGATAAGAGGGGTTTTTTTTTAGAGTTTCATAAGGAGTTTTTATGGGAGTTTTTTGGGGGAGATAATAGGATTGGGACAAGAAATCTGAAATCGAAAGCGATTTTCGTATATTTTATCAAATAAATCATATATTTACAGAAAATACATGTGTTTATATTATATATTTTAGTTTATATTACTTTTGAAGCTTTTTTTTATATATTTAAAATGTAATTAGCAATATAGAACTTTGTTTACCATCATACATAATAGAACTTTAGCAACTGATCCCGAACCACTCCCAAAACCCCGATTATGTGCACTTCTTTTCAACCATCGCGTGCCATTTGGTCATTATTAGTGGACTCTATTTTATTTTGGCCAGACATTGTTTGGACAGCAGACCGGCGAGTTTGATATTAATTCGTGACAGACCTCCTCCCCCCTAGGAAACCGCCCACAGGAAGGTCGGCAATCAATGGCCTTCTGGTCTTCTTACTGGCTAACTAACCGAATGAATAAATAAATGAGTGAGTGAGTAAGTGAGTGAGTGAATGAAAATGAAAATGGAAATGGCTTTCCTTTGATGACTTCGTTTCGAGGGCAGCTCACAGCACTGATGGGGCCAATTTCCTCGACCGCCGACGCCGCCGTTTCAATTGCTGCGTTTTGGCCTTTTTATTAACGATTCGCAGAGGAGGAATACCCATCATCATCGTCATCTCCGTCATGCCAGCCATCAATCAAGCCACGCCAAATTGTTTAGAATAAATGTTGTTTTAACTTATTATTATTATTGTTATTGCTGCCTTTGTTGCGTGTCAGCTGTCTGGACTTTGTTGGTCTTGCGGTAGCTTGTTATTTTAATTAAGCGTTTCATTATGTCGCTAATTTGTTGAAATTAAACTAAAAACAAAAAATTAATATATGAAAAAGCCAGCACATGACAAACTGTTGCTACCAGGAAAGCTTCAAAAACGTGTGACACAAATTTTGTTATTTTCACAATTATTGGAAGGCGATACTATCTGATTAGGGTCCCAAACAAATGGGCAGACAGACAGTAACCTTTGAGCAAGCACTGCGTACACAGGGAGGAATTAAGAATGTTCTTTGACTCTTGCGATTTGAATATACATTTTGTTTTCCAACACAATATATTTCCAATTTTCTCACTTTAAAAATGCTTAAAAATTTCAAAATCAATTTGAAAGCTGTTTAAAAGTAGGCAATCAAATTGATAAAAGTGCCAAATACATATTTTAAGCATACTATTTGCCAGAATTTAAAGTAAGTTAAATCCTCAATTATTTCTGGGGAAGCCCCGTAGTGTTATATTTATGAAAAAAGTCCGATGGAAGTAAAATAAGATACAAATCTGCAGACAAGACAACCTAAAGGCAAATTTCGCTAGATATCTGATATCTTATTTTGCAGTTACAAAGATAATAAATACTCGACATATTGACGTTGTAACTTTGTATACAATATGTTCACATTTCCTTTCGGTGTATGCCACAATATATACATATATCCATATCAATCTCCCATTTAGAGGGTTTGTCAGTTTTTGCTCTGCGCTCCGCAAACAGATGATAATTGTTTATTTGTGTTCTCACTATTTCGCACACAACATTCATCATTATCGGCGTGTGTATCTGTATCTCGGCTATAACTCATCCGATTTCCCACTCTTCTTACTTCTACTTTTTTGTTTGTTTGTATTTTTATTTTGCTCCATCTTTTTGTCGGTGGCTTTTGTACCTTTTGTTGGCTTTATTGCTCGGCGCTTAGATAAACACACAGCACCGCGCAGGCTGGGTTACAGATACAGATACGGATACAGATACTACAGCAGCACGCAGAGGATATTTTGACTTTTTTTTTGTTGGCTGAGGACACACAAAAAGTGTGATATATAATAGCCAGCTGTCTCCTCCTGTTCCACAAATTTCTCCAAGAGTTGTCAACACTTGAGTGGCGTGTCGCTGATGTCCAGCTAAGAGGGAAGGGAAAAAAAAACTCCTGCAAAGGATAAATCAATATTGGTCGAGCTTAGATTTGGCCTTTGATTCGCTGTTGATTTGGCGACTCGTAAATCGTGGATTATCCAATTCAAACTCCCAACTTCCGCATTCGAATTCGCAGTCCGTTGCCTCCCTCGAATTTCCAATCGATTTGCGTCAGCTTTGATAATCTTATCTCTGGCCCCCCAATCCGCAATTAGCTGCTGATCAACTTATGGCCCATTTATAAGGTATTTAGTAACCCATTAATGTTAGGGATACAGTCAACACTGTAAGCTTAAAATATGAACGCTGTTAATTACAAGGATTTATTTTTAATCAGCCAAAATGTTCATTACCTTTGCAGACTGCTTTAATAATTCTTTAGGTTTTGTAAGTTGGTAAAAACCAGTTCAAAATTCGTAATATCTCTCTATTATATGTACAAGTTTTCTGTCGCTCCAGCCGTGTAATCATTTTATATTTATAATAAGAGAGGAAGAGAG